>ML375131.1:190308-212157 GCA_005239525.1 Nicotiana knightiana
CAGGCGTTCGAAGAATTTCCTCAAATGCTGCACATGGTCACTTTGGGTTCTGGACTTAATGATCACATCATCCACGTACACTTCAATCTCCTGATGCATCATGTCGTGGAATATGGCGGTCATGGCCCTCATATAAGTTTCCCCAGTGTTCTTTAAACCAAATGGCATGACCCGGTAATAGTATGTTCCCCAGGGTGTAGTGAAGGCTGTCTTTTCTGCATCCTCTTCATCCATTAACACCTGGTGATATCCGGCATAGCAATCGAGAAAATATTGCACCTCGTGTTTGGCACAATTGTCAACTAGGATATGTATGTTTGGTAGTGGAAAATTATCTTAGGGACTTGCTTTATTCAGATCTCGGTAGTCAACATATACTCGGACCTTTCCGTCCTTTTTAGGCACCGGAACCACATTGGCCAGCCAGGTGGTATATTGGACCACTCAGATTACTCCAGCTTTTAGTTGTTTAGCGACCTCTTCTTTGATCTTTTCACTCATGTCCGTTTTAAATTTCCTCTGCTTTTGTTGGACAGGTGGATGACCGGGGTAGGTTGGTAATTTGTGTACTACCAAATCCATACTTAGTCCGGGCATGTCGTTGTAGGACCAAGCAAACACATCTTTGAATTCAAATAGGAGTTGAATCAAGGCATCCCTAGTCTTTTCATCCGTGTGGACGCTTATCATAGTCCCTCGAATCTCCTCTTCATTGCCCAAGTTAACGGGTTCTGTTTCGTTTAAGTTTGGCTTAGGCTTATTCTCGAACTGTTCCAATTCTCGATTTATTTCCCTAAAAGCCTCTTCTTCGTCATATTCCAGTTCTTGATTCATTATTTCGAGGTTAGACGGCGTATTAAGATCAGAGCATGAAGTACGCAAGCATGTCATGTTTTTTAAATCCGCATTATTAGGACTGAAAAGAAAAAAAAAAGTAAACGAAAATCAGAAAGAATTATAGACTATGAAATTTTGATTTCATTTCTTTGAATTTGAACATAGGAGGGTTTACATCGGATTTTAAAGGCAAGAATTTAAAAAAACTTGATTTACACCCTGAAATAACTCATAGTGCAGAAAGGATGGCAAAAGCTGAACTACCGGGACTCCTGCCTGATGGGGAATGAAGTAGCTTCCCAGTTTTGCAACTCGGCGTCAGGCCTCATATACTGCACTTCAGCGTCAAGCCCCATATACTGCACTTCGACAGTGCTGGAGCCTTCTCCTGGTTGGACCATGTGGGCCTCATACAACATCTGTCTCATGGCTCCGTATATTTCTTCGATTTCTTCGGCCCTGAAAGCCTCTTCCTCTTCCTCTACGTATTTTGGCTTGAAAAATTATGTGGTGATGTGTGGGACCAGCCGAGGCAATACCCAACCATTTTTCTTATGTTGGTCAACCCATCGTTCATCGTCGGGAGTAGCTTGAAACCCTATGCCAAAGAACTTCTTATTGGCAGGCAAAGTGATGGGCTCTTTAATGCCTTGCAAGGACAACCTGAGCCCTTTTTCAGGTGTATACCCATGTTTAATCATGTCGTTGGCGATCATAATTGATGCGTTTGATAGGAAGGGTTGAGGGCACGGAGTTCCTTCTTCATGCTGGTCCACAACCACAATCTCGAAAGCCTGGTAGACTATGTGCTCACTGCCCTCTCTTGCTTCCAGGCATGGGGCTGATGGGTCCCTGTAAATAGATTGCTCTTCTTCCCCATGGACCACAATTTCTTGGTCTTCGTATTCGAACTTAACCATCTGGTGGAGTGTAGATGGCACTTCCCCTGCTGCATGGATCCACGGCCTTCCCAGGAGATAATTGTAGGAGGTATCCATATCCATGACCTGGAATGTCACTTCAAAATCTATAGGGCCGATTGTCAAGACCAAATCGATCTCCCCGATCATGTCTCTCTTGATACCATCGAATGCACGGACGCATACGTTGTTGGGCCTAATTCTCTCAGCCCCGATCTCCATTCTTTCTAAGGTCGGGAGAGGGAAAATATCAACCCCAGATCCACCGTCCATCATAACTCTTTTCACATAGTAACCTTCACATTTAACGGTTAGATGGAGAGATTTGTTGTGGGCAGCCCCTTCCAGGGGCAAGTCATTCTTGCTAAATGAGATCCGGTTGACTTCAAAAAATCGCTCTGCCATTCTTTCCATTTTCTCAACCGTGGTCTCGGTCGGAACATATGCTTCGTTAAGTGTTTTGATCAGGATTTTCTGATGCTCATTTGAATTCATCAGCAAGGATAGAAGTGAGATCTGAGTAGGGGACTTTCTGAGCTGCTCAATTGTGGTGTATTCATTGGTTTTCATTTTTTTTTGAAGAATTCTTCTGCCTCTCCGGCACTGATCAGCTTTTTAGGCGGAAAGCATTTTTGCTTATTTTTTTTCAGTTCTTCTAGGTTGAGGTATTTCTCTGATGAGTTTATATCACCTGTTTCCCCGATAATTTCCTTTCCTTTGTACGTCACCACTGTTTTGTTGTAATTCCAAGGGACGACAATAGTATTTTCCATGGGAGTCTGTGACGCGCGGCTAATAACCACTGGCTCATTCAGCCTTGGTGAAATTATTTGCCCCCGCGCCGCATACGTCCCCTTTTGCATGTACATTTTTGGGTCGTTCATCATTTCCTTGTTGAATTGTAGCCTTCTGGGAGGGCTCAACACACTTTGTTCCTTCCTGGGTGCCTTGGGGACGTAAAGGACATCGTCTTCAGAGGGTCCCCTATTTGTCTCGGCCTCAGCCTTCTTGGGGACCTGGGGGACGAGGTTACTCTTCTTCATCTCTTTGACTGGTTTAGGTGCCGCCTTGGGCTTTCTTTCCACGTGCCCGATGGCGATGATGGACTTTAGAGCTGGATCAAAATCCTGGTCCTCACAAATCATGCTGATGACACGCCCATGATTGTGAGTGGGTAATGGATTGTTCATCACATTGGGAGCTTCTTTGTCCCTTAACACAACTTTCTTTTGTTCTATAAGGCTTTCCACGACTCTTTTGAGGGTCCAACACTCCTCCCTGTCATGCCCCCTGCTCCGGAATGGTAGGCACAACTAGTCCCCGGTTTGTATGATGGTGATGTTAGGTTTTGCCTAGTCGGAGGTACGGGTTGTAGAAGCCCCATCTGGACTAATTTTTGGGAAGAGGCTTGAATACGGCTCTCCGATAGGAGTGAAGTTAAGTCTCCTTGGTGGTTCATGGGGGTAGGTGTTGTAGGGATAATTGTTTTGAGGAGGGTGTGGATTATATGGAGCTTGGGGTGGATGGTTATTTCTAGGTGGTGGAGCTCTATTTTGGTTATACTGATGCGGCCGGGGCTGCGGCTGAGCGTTCATCACTGCATAAGGAGGGTAAATCATGGCATAAGCTGCTTCATGATGAGGATAATAGTGTTGTGAAGTTGTGGAAAATGGGCCTAGATATTCTCGATGTCGTCGGAAATTCCTAGGGCCTGAAGCCATCATGGCTCCCTCCTCTTTTTTCTTTCTGTTTGCCAAGCCTCCCGAGACGCTTTGAATGGCTTGGGAGGTGGCTCTCAAAGCAGATTGACTTAAAATATGGCCTGTCTTTAAGCCATTTTCGACCATCTCACCAATTTTTATGGCCTCCGCGAACGACTTGCCCATGGCGGACATCATATTCTGAAAATAATCGGCCTCTTGGGCCTATAAGAAGATACTAATCATTTCATTTTTCTCCATGGGAGGTTTCACCCGGGATGCCTGTTCCCGCCATTTGATTGCGTACTCCCGGAAGCTTGCAGAAGCTTTCTTTTTGAGATTGGACAGAGAATTTCTGTCCGGAGCTATATCCACATTGTACTGGAACTGTCTTACGAATTCTGGGGCCAAATCATCCCATACATGCCAATGGGATATATCTTGATCGATGTACCACTCCGAGGCGATACCTGTAAGACTTTCCCCAAAATAAGCCATCAGTAACTCCTCTTTGCCTCCCGCCCCTCTCAGTTAGTTGCATTATCTTTTTAGATGAGCTATCGGGTCTCCATGCCCGTCATGCTTTTCAAATTTTGGTGTCTTGAAACCCACAGGTAGATGCACGTGCGGGAACATGCATAGATCAGTGTATGACACGCTCTTTTGGCCACTTAGACCCTGGATGTGTTTCAAACTTTGTTCAAGGCTCTTCATCTTTCGAGTTATTTCCTCTTGTTCAATATTCTTCAAGAGATTTTCCGGTTCCACGGGAGATTCAAACTGTGGGTACTGCGTGTAAGCATTAGGAGTGACCCGAGCGGCATCCAGCTGGAACAGAGGAGCTTGAAAAATAAAATCGGTCGGTTCAAAATTCTATCGTGCCGGTGTAGGTTGTGCCATACCAGTAGCTGGTGGAGCAGTAAACACCACAGAGTGTAATCCGTAGGGTGATACGTGGGGGCGAAATTAAGAAGGTGTTCCAGAATAGTTTGAGACCATGGTCGGGAATCCAAATGGAACAAATGGGTTTGGCTTTGAAATGGGCACGTTGGTGGCCCCTCCAATTCTGGGAATTAACTCAGGAAAACTAGGGATGGAGCTAGGTGGCTCTCTCCCGTTGGACCAAGCGTCCCACATCTCGAGCATACAGCATCTTAGCCTTCTGTTTTCTTCGGCTACTACCGATTCTTCATGGGGGATGACTGAGGTGGGGCTATCCGTTGGTTCAATAATGGACGTGTGACTTTCAGACGTCATTGCTACACTTCCTTTAAACCTTGTGAAATATGGATGTGTTGCTAGAATACCACCGCAAACCAACCACTGTTTAATAATAGTAACCTTTAAAGAAGAAATCAAGTTGGGTTAGCGAGAGATATTAACACATAGGAGTCACACATTGGGATGCGATGCACCTAAGCAGTTATAATTTTTCTAAAAATGTTTGCAACGACTGTGTGTTTCATCCTGGCTTTAACATTATCTCTCTTTACTTTCTTTTCATTCTTTTCTTTTAGGGCTATGATCGACTCCTATGTGGATTGCCTACGTATTATGACGCCGCATGAATTAGATCATCACGTAGTTCACGCTAGCAAAACCAAAGGACAGAAATACATATTTCTTCTAAAAGTTTCATTCTAAAATTTCATTCATAAATTAAAACACTTCTGGTTACAAAAAACTGGTAGCCCAAATGTGCAAAACAGACTCGACACATATTTTCTGAAAATGTAAAAACTACTATGGACTCAGACATGACTACAGACTGAAAAACATCAAAAATACATCAGTGCTTCTATTGCTCCAGGGGCCGGTGGGGCATCATTCGGCCTTGCCACGGGCTTGCGTGCTATGTCTTGCCGGAGGCGGTAAAGGTCGTCCATTATTTTGTGGACGAAGACCATAACCGCTGAGAAGAAAGTGGTCCGAGTCATATCTTTGCATTCCTGGCATCTGGCGACGATGTAGTCAGCTATCTCTTGGACCCTCCGCCTTATGATACCCTTTTCTTAAAGTAGGCGCCCGATTTGCTGGGATCTTGCCTCTAAAGTCTGGACGTCTTTGTGACTCTGCTCTTGCCATTGTTGCAACTCTTTTTCTAACTGAGTCATCATGGTATAACACCCTCTCAGTCTTAAATCTTTTTGCCTGTTTGGCCATTTTGTTCTCGAGAACGCCAATTTTTCCTTCAAGCCTATGACTTCCTGGTCATATTTTCTTTTTAGTCTTTGAACAAACTCTGTTCTTTCTTATGCAATTCTTGTTAATCTTTCCCGAACTCCAGCCAGTTCTTCTTCAGCTTTATCTAGATCATTCCCATAGCTGCACACTTTATGCCTCAGGCTGTTGATAAGCCTTTCATCAATTCTGCTTCTCTCCGCGTTCTCAGCAACTGTTTTTTATTCCTGTTTTTGGGCCCGGAGAACTTCATTTTCTTGGGCTAATCTCTTTTTTTCTCCTTCAATTGTGGTAGTATGTAGAACGTTTTCAAATTTGATTTCCCTGAACTGGGCTTCCAACTTGCTTATTGTGGCTCGCCAGCTGTTTTATTTTTCTAACCAGGCCCAATGTGAATTGTTGCACGTAGGGCCTCTTTGCGGGTCGCTCTTTCTCTTGATGCTCCCTGCCTCTTATGCCATACCAAAAGGTGTAGGCAGGCTCCACTTCCCCTTTAGATAAATTTCTTACCCGAGTTTGAGGTTCTAAAAGCCTGCACTCATTCCAGATTTGACGGACCCTGCCTTAAGGAAATGCAGCTCTCGGTCATAACTCAATGGCTTGTTGGCTTAAATCCTCGTCATGGGGAACACCCTGTTGTCTCCCCAACTGGCGTAAGACTCGGTGTGGGGCATATGGCTGGATGCTTCACAGTCCCATTAACAGGAGATAGCAAACCTCAGCAGACATGTTGATAACCTCGCTGACAGGGAGCCACCCTTAGGAAATTTGTGTCCCTTTACCTAAGTACCATGTTCCTCGATGCAATTCGAACCGGTTGAGCCGTAGTTCATGTAGCCTGGGCGGTGACAGAGGTGCTCGATCAGCCATATTTGCAGAAGCAGGTTGCACCCCTCGAAGAACTTTCCCCCAGATTGGCAAATTGTTAGAGTGTGATAAATCTCGGCTAAGACCATTAGTATAAGTGTGCCATTGGGCTTTTTCATCATGAAATCAACCATTCCCACAAGCCCGATATTTATGCATCCGTCACTTCTGGGGAAAATCAAGGTACCCAAGAATGCTACCACAAAAGCCAGCCCTCGGCGGGCTTCCCATTTAGCCTGATCTTTGTGAGTTAAACCAGTGTTGTTAGCTTCATAACCTCGGGGATCTCCATAACATTTGTAAAGAAAGTAGAAAGTGCAGAAACCTTCAGACAGGTGTGGGTCTTGGACGTCCCGACTAATGCTTAACAGATCCAAGAACTTATGTGGAGTCACCGCCCTGGGTGCCACTGGGTATCGACTTCTAAGATTGTCATTGAGACCAGCATACCCTGCTATTTCCTCTAGCGTGGGCGTCAATTCAAAGTCTGAAAAGTAGAACACGTTGTGGGCGGGATCCCAAAACGGTACTAGAGCCTTGACGATGTCCAACCTTGGCTTGATTTTTAAAAGACCAGTAAGTCCCCCTAAAGCTTTCATAACAGACTTCCTACTAGCTTCCCCCAAGTCACTCCACCACATATAGAGTCCTAAAGGAATTTCCTCGACTGCCTTGAAGGGAATGTTTTCAACTGTATTCATCCTGCACATTCGTTTTTTAATTAAAACACAAAAATTTTGAAAAGTGTTATTATTATTATTATTATTTTATGCAAAGGGTTTTGTAATAAAGAAAAATGGACCATCTTTGCGAATACGGCCCTTCAATACTTCGGATAGGAGGTTTTTAAGGTTGCGTTTGCAAATTGGATCGAGATTTAAAGACAAACCACAGGCGGCCACTTTTGCAAAAACGGCCTTCCGGCTCCCCATTTTGGGCAATCAGGTAGTAATGGCGTCACCTAATTTTATTTAGGGCTATATCTTGAAAAAAAACAGAATTGGACCCGATAAGGGTTGCCTACGTATCTCACGCCCGTGAGAATCAAACAATGCGTAGTTCGGGAAAATCTTGACTGATTAAAAATATAAATCAACTCATTTTGTTTCGGAATATTATTTTCAAAAATTTTGGTAGAGTTTCGAGATAAATACGAGGACTTTTTTCTTTTTTAAAATAAAAAACAAGGTGAATTTTCTATTCTACCTCACTCTTGGTTTTTCTGTTCGTTTTTTTTTAGTTTAGCCGGTCAATACACAAGCCGAAACAAATAAATGCATACGCAGAAGGTAAGATGCATCAGGGTAGTCTTTTATTTTTGGGGACACCTGTCCTAGAAGGACCCAACCCCTGTGTTGAGTCCCTTAAGTCAAATGCACATGATGCAGATAATCGTTCCTACTAGGGATCCGACATGAGGCTATGTTATTCTAAGTTTAAATCCTGGGTTTTTGTTCTAGACCAGGCTTACCCGAGCGGACAACTCAAGTCAGGGGGGGGGGGCAGCGTACCGGGAATACATAAGCTTCATCGGCTTTGCAACTTATCCACACCTCGTTCTAAAATTTGGATATGACTCTAACAGAAACAAAGTCACACGAAGTGCACACTTCCCAGATGATTTAGAAGACTCAGAGAGAAGAGGGTTTCGACACAATTTATATTCAGTCCAAATAATATCAAAGTGGTAAAAGCGGTATTTAGCACATTAGGTTCAAACATATAAAATCAGATAATAAAAGCCAAAATATAACATTTATATAAGCTTGAATTCTGTGAAACCATAGATTCTAGGTTCGAGTCCCCAGTAGAGTCGCCATAGCTGTCACACCTCCTTTTTTTCACTATCCCCCTCGGGATTAATGAAGGGGTAATAAAGGAGTTTTTCCAATTAAAGTGACATTTTTCGGATTTGGAATTTATTAATTTTCAGAGTCGCCACCCGGATTTTTGACGATGTTCCGGGACACCGTTTATTGAAATCCCAAATCAAGGAAATTCAGACTCTGTTTAAAAATGTCTGCGAATCAGAAATCCGGGTAAGGAATTCTATTAACCTGGGAGAAGGTGTTAGGCACTCCCGAATTACGTGGTTCTAGCACGATCGCTTAACTATTTATATTTGGCCTAATTATCTAATTGTTTACATGTTTCAAACCTATTGTGCATTTAGCCTTTTTAAATTTTAACCGCTTTTAATATTTATGGATTTATCTTGAAACAAGTCACGATGGTGTGAACTTGTTTATTTTGGACACATTATAACTGTGCCACATGAAATGCACCTGCAATTACAACGTGTGATTTTTATTATAGTTTGAAGTTGAAGACGGGGACATGAGTTGTCGCACCCGAGTGTAGATTACGTGGTCAAGACTATGGTCATGACGATTTTATAGTGCCTATTTGAGGCAATGTTTAAGTTTTCTATTTTCAAAAGAGCGTTTTAGTTTTAAGATCGATTAGGACGTTTATGGATTTATGTTGGACAAGTTACGATGGCGTACACTTGTTGTTTTTTAGCACATGGCAAAAACGTCACATGAAGTGCACCCGTGATTGCTATGTGTATTTTTATTAGTTATTTAGAGTGAAGGGTCGGGGGCATGAGTTGCCACTCCCGAGTATAGGTTATGGTAATTTGAGAATAATACTCGGCTCTTTATCAAATTTCAATCTAAAGGGCATGATTCTATCTAGAAGGTATGTGAAGATTGTCTAAAATTAAATCTACTAACCTAAAGGACAAGATTTTTGGGCTATGGCCACATTTTAGCCCAATTTGCTTCAACTCTTTCGGTCAATCCTAATTGTGGCTAGTTTTGACATGATTTGAATTTGAACAGTCTGAACTAACGGGAGCAGATATGCTAACACATTTAACATTTGCATAGTAAGATTTGAATTGCAAATACAATGTTACAGGTATCAGATTCCTTTGTTGTTCGACCTTTACATGAATACTTATGTACTGCTTACGGATACAATATATACCCTTTTATCTTTGTTTTCATGAAGGAGCAGCTTTTATAACAAAAAGGAGCAAACGAAGCCTCTTGAATTCAAATTATCCAATATTTTTTAGGAAAAGAGTTGATACTCCTTACACCATTCAACAGAAAATTATTTAACACAATTAACGGGCCTGAAATTCTAGTTTCCATAACTGTCATTATAAACATTACAGGAAGTACAACTGATTCACAAGCTTTAATAGAGTCCATTCCTTATTACAACTAAAAGTATATACAACAAAGATGTACGCTATTACATTGCTCTTAAATTAGATAAACAAGGTTCTAATAATAAGAAGACAAAAAAGAACAAGATTAGTTGCTGCTCCTGTGCAAGCCAGCAACTTTCACGCTTTAGGATTTGTATTCTCACGGGTTTTAGTCCCAACTGGACCATACAGAACTCATGTGCACTGCAAAAGACTGAATCTGATCATTACAAAGATCTGATTCGACCCTTTAAATGTTGTCCCCATAGTGACATCCGATTATATAAGACCTAAGTCATTCAGACCAATATATATAAGCATCTTATGGGGTGAACTGACCATTAAGGTGTCAGATTCACTACCCTTTTAATGCTAGCTAACGACTCTATTATGACTTCAGGGATATAGAATTAATCACAGATGCCTCTAACAGATAATTCTGCTGTTGTAATCAATCATAGATGGACAACCAGATTTTAATAAGTAATTACAGATTCAGCAGGAAGAAACGCAACATGTTTTATGTATTTTTTCTTAGATTGAATCTGACTATGAGGGAGAGTTTGATTCAAACCCAGAGACACAAATTTACTTGACATTTCTAACAACTGTATCAATACTTCAAACAGCATTCCTTTGAACATTTTGACTATTCTTGGCTTTTTAGAGACTGAATCAGACCATATAAGAGTTCAGATTCTTTACTCTATAGCCCTTTTAACTACATGTTGTACCCTTTAAAGGGTGAATTTCAGTCATCTACACTACTGTTTTGTGCACTATTATGGGGTGAATTTGACCATTGGAAGGTCAGATTCATCTACCCTAGTACTATTTATCTTTCTAACATGCTAAACACATATGAAATTACCACTTAGCTATCAAACATTAAGCTTATTAACAGAAGTTCAGCACACTACCAAGCAGATTCCAAGAGTTGCATGCATACACTTTGATAATGATAATCTTCCTTCAGTTTCTACATTAAAAAAGGGGAAGAAGAAGATTCACATATTCTTGAAGAAAATACAGCATGAACCAACAAGTTTAAAACAAAGTCTGAATTCAATAATTTTGTATAAAGTTCACTGTTACATACCTTTAAAGAGAAATAAAATCCAGCAAGAAACTTGACCAAATAAAGGTCAAGTATGAACAATAAACAGCAAAAGGGAAGAGAGATCAGCAGCAACAAACAGAAACCCAAAGAAAACCCAGTAGCCCAGCAAGCATTGATCCAGAAACCTTGGATTTGAGTGTTTAAGATTCCCAAAATCAGAATCCAAAGGAAAGAAACAGAAGCTGAAAACTAGACCATATCTTTATGAACTTAATTCCAAAAGAAATCAGATTTCTATTTGCTTTTTTACTAATTTTTTTTTTTTGAAATTTTTGTTTATGAATGAGAAAGTATTTTGATTCTTTCTGTAGCTAGAAGAGAGTCCGCACAAAAACCAAAACAAACGAACGAAATTTTTCTGCCCCAGTTTTCACTTGGAAAATTTCGTGAGTTATTGTAACAAACTCTATGCTACTTTATTATTGAAAGCAATAAAAAGCTGGGAATGGTGCACCCGGAGCTACTCCAGACTAGGGAGTGGATACCCTAGGTCTCAAGTGCTGAAGTTTTTTTACAAATGAACTAATAACTTCAGCATATTGGGTGTTGAAGTTCTACAACTAAACTAAATAATTTCAGCATATTTAGTGCTGAAGTTTTTTACAAATGAACTAATAACTTCAGCATATTGGTTGCTGAAGTTTTACAACTAAACTAAATAACTTCAGCATTTCTGCTGAACTTTTTAGAAATGAACTAATAACTTCAGCACTTCTGCTGAAGTTTTTTTACAAATGAACTAATAACTTCAACACTTCTGCTGAAGTTTTTTTTACAAATGAACTAATAACTTCAGCACGTCTGCTGAAGTTTTTTTTTTACAAATGAACTAATAACTTCAGCACTTCTGCTGAAGTTTTTACAAATGAACTAATAACTTCAGCACTTCTGCTGAAGTTTTCTACAAATGAACTAATAACTTCAGCACTTCTGCTGAAGTTTTCTTTGAAAAAGCCTAGAATGGTGAAGTTTGTGTGAAAGTCTATGCTACTCCAGGTCCGTATGCCTGAAGTTTATGCGAAAAGTGGGTATGACCCAAAAAAATGCAAATCCCTAGGATTATTGGGCTGGGTTGTTGGGTCGTGTAGGTTTGGGCCTGGGTAATTTTGGCCCAGGTCCAATTTTTATCCCCTTTAATTAACTAAACCAATTAAATTAATTAAATTCAAATCTAATTTAATCCAAGACATATAGTAATTAATTTTAAACCTTATTTTACATCTATTTACAGATTAATCAAGAATAAAATGACTAATTTTATATTCCTAATAAAATCTATGTTTCAACGAATAAAATGATTAATTTTTAGTAATTAGTTATTAAAACTATATTACGTTAAATAACCATCATTCGTCTATTATATAGTTAATTATAACTTTATAATTCCTTGATAATAATGATGCGCCTAATTATGCAAATTTAAATAATTTTAAAGGATGAATTATGAATATGCAATGCAAAATTAATTCACAATTAATACTAATATTCAACAAAATTTTGTGAAATTAATTTATTTTATTGAATTTTATAGGAGTATATGTGGGTGAAAAATCACATGCTCACAATATCAATACCGTACCTAATTAAATTCGGTATGGTTCGATTTTTCTCCTTTCGGTTCGATAACTTCGGTTTATTCGGTTTGAATACTAACTAGTGCATGAAGTCATAGACTGTAACATTCTTAATTAAACTACTCAAAAGTGTATAAAACTAAAAATATTAGTTGACAAAAGTTTTGTCCAAAACGAGCAAATATCAACCCAGAAAGAAAATTCATGTACATAAAGGAATAAATTTGATCATTAGAAATGTCCTGTTACTTGCTAAGAATTAATTGATGAACTTAGACAATAAAGAAAAGTAAAAGTTTAGTTTTTTTATATTTATGATATAATTAATAATATATGTATTGTGTAATATAATAATATTTCGGTATTTCTTTTTAAAATACCAAATATCATACCTAATATCAATTTTTTTTATACTTTAAACCAAATACTATACCAAATACCAAAATATCGAATACCAAATATTAAAATTTTTAATTTCGATACCATAATTCAATATTTACCAAATTATGCCCGTCCTACTTGAGAGACAAGTTAGTTTTTTGATTTTGCAAAGTAAGAGTTTAGTTAACATGTCCATTCACATATGTACTACTTTTTCTAATTTATAAATCCACACGGTCCGTTTCAAACCCTCCAGTTTGAGGGTGGTTAGAAATTTAAAATAAAAGAAGCGTAGTTCGTTTGGACTCAAAAACGTTTATTTGATTTTGTTAGTTTTCTTTTTAGAGAAAATTACAGAATAATGCACTCGATAAGTTGATTTTGTATTTTTTTAGTCCAGTTACAAGTTTACAAATATACAGCCAAATTTCAATTAGGCATGTTCATCAGATGTATGCTTTTTGATATTGTTGCTGCTAAATTAAAGTTTGCGTATCTTGTTATATTTCCCTTCCCATTACAAACTATAGTAACACTTTGTGTAAACATTCGAAAATTGGTTTAAATAAATAAAAATTAGTTCCCCATTTTTAGTGTAACCATTGATTGAGACACTCGGTCAATACGCATTCGTGCCTTCTTTTATAACCAATACTTAACTGAATTAATTTTTTTCTATATCTTCAGGTTTATACATATCTATCACAACTACAAAACGCAAAAACAGACACGAGAAATCTAAAATCTCATCTCCTTTAATGCTAATCTTGTTAAATTTCGATTATGATTTTGTGATAAATTTGGAGTGGGTATTGTTTGAACTTATCTGAAATAGTCTAATTAGGTTGTATACAAAGTTTGAAGTTATTTGCTGGAGATTTGGACTAGTTTTATACAAGAATTGCAAGTGAAAATCGTAAAAAAAATTCGTCAAAGATGCTTATACACTTTTATACAAAGAGGTACATTATGTATATAGTTGTATAAAAGTGTATAAAGATGTATAATCACATAGTAAAAATATTCTTGATACACTATGTATGTAGGTGTATAAGAAGATTGGGTAAGGACTTCAAAGGTGGGCTATTTTCTGATGGGTTGTTGGGCCAAGTGACAGGGGGTGAAATTTACCCTTCTTTTTATTATTTTGGGTCTTTTTTACATCTTTTTTTTTAGTGCTTAAATTAGTTTTGGAAGAATAAATTTAGGATTATTATGAAAGAATTTATATTAAGAATGTATTTGAAAGTACAAGAGGGAAGGTGAACTGTAACCTATTTAAAAAACTTGGTTGACTAAGTGTAAGTTTAGTCGGCGAGACTTTGCACAATGAATAAATTTCAGTAGAATGATTTTAATGAACATAAAGGTAAAGAATGCACAACACTCTTTATACTTGTTCAGTACCGCTGTTGTACTTACGTCCAGTTCTCTTTGGCTACAAGGGTTCTCTTAGATCTTTGATAAATGTTTACAGTAGTGATAGTTTTAGTACGTTCACCATCAACTATGTATAACAACAGTAATTTTTGTATTGTTGACACAACTTTCGTTTTGTGTTCTAACTCTTCCTATCTTTTGTGACACTTGTAGACTCAAGAATACAGTGTTTGTACTAAGAACTAGAAAGGCTTAGAAACAGATTATGTAGTTGCGTAAATAATCTTCTGGAGTTTGCCAGTCTTCTTATAGGAGAGTTTGAATAGCCGTTGTAGATTAAACTATAATTGAGGCACAAAATCCTCTAAGAAATTTGACCCAAGGGGTTCCTCCGAATCTTTCACATGAGATAGGTTGGATTCGTTCATCATTCCCCTTTCATATCCATATTCGAGGGAGTGATTTGTGGCTTTGATTTGGTTGATCAATCTTCAATATCTTCAGATTCTAATTTAGTCCTTGTTGTATGGCCTGATATTCTTTAGCAGCTGCACTTGATATGTTTCCTTCTTGAAACCCTCGATGTCCTTTGATTTAACCTTGACTCCCTTTAGCGCCTGGACTTGATTTTGTTTCCTTTTTGATGGATTTCAATTCCTTTGATTTAGCGTCGTTTTTGTTGCCTTTGATCTCATTTTCTTTCTGATGTCCTTACTAAAAGGACTTCCTTTGAAGTAGTGCTACTTTCTTAATTTCCTGCAATCAAATTGATACAATTAGATTTGCACTATTGTCATCATTGAAATTTAGGTGTAACAATCTCCCATTTTTTCATGATGACAATCAAAAAAGAGTAAACAAAGTATACTTCCCTTTCATAACTTAAGATTCTTGCTCCCCCTAAGTTGTTACTTTAATTTACTCATCACTGCTCCTCCTGAGTTATTGCTCTAGTTTACTCATCAGGTTTTCTCCCCCTTTGACATCAATCAAAAGGAAAAAAAACAAGTGCATACAGAAAGTACAAAATAAAGTAGACAATAGACAAAGTAGTTAGGGTAGAAGAGGTTATGCCTTCAGCAGAGGCACAGAGTGATGGTTTTTACAGACCAGCGCAAAAATAAGTCATAAAATAAAAGCAAGCAAAAAAATTATTTTTAACACACACACACACTGCCCTAGTTTCTCCCGAGAAAGTACTGCATGGTATTTATCAGTTTAGTGCAGAAAGAGTCATAGGAGGTTTCAACTTCTTTGGTGATTTTTTCCTTCTTTTCTGTCATGGAGTTGAATGCCTAATTTCTTGCCTCCTCGTGGCTTCTATGTCCATCCTGAGCTTGGCCACATCTGTACCTGTTTTTTTGGTGACTTCCCTGATCTTGTCCACCTGTTCTTTCATTACAATGAGTAGGATTTTTACCCTATCTAGATTCCGCTGAATCTTCTGTAGATTGTTAGTGGCAGTCAACTGATTCTCTGTTGGTTCAGTAGGTGCTTCTACCTGTGCTGGAGCACTTTCAACTTTGGCACGCCTGACCCATCCATCGTCACTTAAGGTGTAACCCATCATAACAAAGGTTGCCTAATCATAGGTACTAGTAATGTGCTTGGGTGATAAAGGTGCCAAATCTAGCTTCATGACTTCAAGAATATGTGAGATGAGCAAACCATAGGGTAAACATACAGCAGAAAATGATATATCCCTGATACTTTCAAGCATATAATGACGAATCCACACAAACTAGTCAAGCCTTTTATTGTTCCCAAGACAATAAAGAATAAAAATATCTCTAGTAGTCAAAGTGCTGAGGGACCCAGTTCCAGGAAGTAAAGTAGTGGCTATCATATGGTCTAAAACCCAGTGTTCAAACTTGAGATCTTTAGGACCAATGTCAGGAGAGTTATCAGACAGAAAAGCTTTTGCCTCTTCTAAGCAAACTTCAAAGTCTTTAGTCCAGGAGTTTTGCACAAAAACATCATAACCATGAAACTTAGCAGAAAATATCTTCTCAAATTGATAGGAATCAAGAACAATCTGCGTGCCTAAAACCATGGACTCCAAGTCATCTTTTCTATTAACAAACAAATTGGCATAAAACATTCTCACATGCTCTTCATACACAACATTTTCAATAGTATCAAATAGAGGAAAAAGATGTTAAAAGTCAAAAATAACAATCACATCACAGTGCAAATCTTTCATAAGAGAGAGACTTATAGAGCGCCCATAAGCCATAGATTTGGACTTATAAGACTCAAACCTTGATTTCTCACTTGGTCCATAGAATTTTAGTTTGTCCTCTGGCCCAAACTCTGTGCTTTCCACTTTCCCCTTCTTGCATGTAGGCTTTTTGGGGATTTATTCCATAGGCCTTTTTCCTGCCTTTTTCTAGCTAATATATAGATCCTCCGATGATTCACTGATTTCATTGTCGGTTTTGAGGAATTTTGAGTCGAGGGATGATTCCAGGTCTACGATTTCTTCGGGGTTGTGGGTTTTCAGAAATTGTCTGCTTCGTCTTGTGGCAGTGGAAGCTGAGAGGTTTCTTTTTGCCATGGTAGAGGAATTTTGTGAGAAGATATGAATAATGAGAAGGAGGAGGGGGTACTTATCTAGGCCTTTTGGAGGGTTGAAGGTTAGCATCAGATACGAATGAGGTGACACTTCTGAGCGTTGCTTCGGCAGCACCAATGGAAGTGTAATAATGACACTTACATCAAAATTAACACATTCATCAATTAAGAAAAGTTAAGTAAGGAAGTAAAATATTTTATATAGATACGAAAGATTTTTACAAAATAGGCATAATGCTAATATTTTTACGGAGTAGACAAAATCTTTCTTCCAAAAGAGGTTTTGTGAAAATATCAGCAAGTTAAGACTCAGTACTAACAAATTCAAACACAATATCACTTTTTGCAACATGATTACGGATAAAATGATGCTTGATTTCTATATGCTTTTCTCTAGAGTGATGCACAAATTTTTTTGACAAACATATAGCACTAGTATTATCACAGAATATAGGAGTAGAGGTAAGAGATAAATCATAATCGAGAAGTTGATGCATGATCGAAAGAACTTGTGTACAGTAACTTCCAACAACTAAATATTCTGCTTCAATAGTTGACAAAGCAACACAATTTTATTTCTTGCTATGCCATGAAATTAGTGCATTTCCCAAAAATTGACATGTGCCACTAGTACTTTTCCTGTCAATCCTATCACCTGCAAAATCTACACCTGAAAAAGCTTTTAAAGAAAAATTGTTAGAGTGAGCATACCATAATCCTAATTCAGTGGTTCTAATAAGATATCTAATAACGTGTTTAACTGTAGTAAGATGGGATTCTTTTAGAGCCGACTGAAACCTTGCACATTTACAAACACTGAACATTATATCTGGTAGACTAGTAGTGAGATATAATAAGGATCCAATCATTCCTCTATACATTGTCTCATCCATATTTTTCCATTATTGTCTTCTTCAAGAGTAGTTGTCCGACTCATTGGAGTTCCAATGGAATTTTCATTCTCCATACCAAATTTCTTTATAAGTTCCTTGGTGTACTTGGTTTGACTGATAAAGATCCCTTCGGAAGATTGTTTGATTTGCAGTCCAAGAAAGAAAGTTAGCTCTCCCATCATGATCATTTCAAATTCTATTTCATAGTGTGAGCGAATTCTTCACATAGTACAGAGTTAGGGCTTCCAAAAATAATATCATCAACATAAATTCGAGTGATAAGATTACCTGAATTTTAGTGCTTAAACATGGTTGTGTCGATATTACCTCATTTGAAACCTTTATTGAGAAGGACAAAACTTAATCTTTCATACCAGGCTCAGGGTCTTGCTTGAGTTCGTATAAAGCTTTAAACAGCTTGAATACATGATTTGGGAAGATGTCACTTACAAAGCCAGGAGGTCGTTTCACGTATACGTCTTCAGAGATGTATCCGTTTAGGAAGGAACTTTTTACATCCATTTGAAATAGTTTGAATCCTTTATGAGCATCAAAAGCAAGTGGTATTTGAATAGACTCTAATCTTGCTACAGGTGCAAATGTTTCATCGTAGTCGACTCCCTCTTGCTGAGAGTAACCTTGAGCAACTAGCGTGCTTTGTTACGAACCACTTCACCAGATTCATTCAACTTATTTTTGAAGACCCATTTAGATCCTACAATGGAAGCATTTGATGATTTTTGAACCAAATCCCACACTTTATTTCTTTCAAATTGATCAAGTTAATCTTTCATATCTATGACCCAGTAGTCATCTTTAAGGGCTTCATCCACCTTCTTTGGCCCAAGTTATTATATTAAGGCCATGTGAGAGTTGAGATTCTGAGATCTTCTGGTAGTGATACCCTGTTGTGGATTTCCAGTGATGAATTTGTGGGGATATATAGGTTCACATTTTCATTCAATTGGAACGTTTGTGACTAGCTCATTTTCCTCAGTGATTAACTGTCTGGCAGAAGAAGATTCCTGGATTTCAATGTGCTCCTTAGTTGATTGATTCTGCTGACTCCTTGACGCATCGTGATTGTCTTGTCCTGCAACAACAGACTTTGGTACAATAGAAATATCTTCATCTTCAGGAGGTTTTTCGTTCCTTGAGCGAGAGTTAGTATCCAAAAAAACTACATGAATTGATTCTTTAATGCATAAAGTTCTTTTATTGTAAACTCTATATGCTCAACTTGAGGGAGAGTATCCATGAAATATACCTTCATCGCTTTTTTGATAAAACTTACCAAAATTGTTTTTTCCATTATTGTGGATGAAGCATTTGCATCCAAATGGGTAGAAGTAACTGATGTTGGGTTTCTTACCATTCCATAGACCATATGGAGTCTTTTTAAGAATGGTTCAAATCAGACATCTACTAATAATATGACATGTTGTGCTCATAGCATCTGCCAAAAGTGGTAAGGTAGAGAGTTTTCCACAATCATGGTTCTTGTCATGTCTTGTGAAGTTCTATTTTTACGTTCTACCACTCCATTCTATTGAGGTGATCTTGGCTAAGAGAAGTTGTGAGAGATTCCTTGATCGCTGCAGAAGTTTTCAAATGCTATGCTTTCGAACTCTCCTCCATAGTCACTTCTGATAGTGGAAATGTAGTATCCTTTTTCACGTTGAACCTTCTTACAAAAGACTTCAAATTTCTTTAGAGTTTCATCTTTATGACTTAGAAAAATAATCCAAGTGAAACGAGAAAAATCATCTACGATAACAAAAGCATATTTTTTACCTCCAATACTAGTAGTTCTAGTTCGACCAAATAAATCATATGCAAGAGTTGAAGAGGTTTAGTAGTAGAAATAATATTTTTTATTTTGAAAGATGAACGAGTTTGTTTTCCTAATTGACATGCATCACAAATATGATCTTTTGAAAAATCTAGTTATGGAAGACCAATGATAAGATCGCGTTTAGAAATTTTTTAATAGTATGCGTGCTAGTATGACCAATCTTCCTATGCCATACCCAGGGATCATCAATTATAGATGCTAGACAAATTTGATTACCAAGACTATCTGCTTTACTGATAGTACAGGCATTCCTGTCTCTATTACCATAAAGAATAACTTTACCTGATTCGTCTTCAATAAACCAACCATGTTTTTTAAAATGAACTTCATAGTCATTGTCACATAGTTGACTAATACTGAGAAGATTGTAACCAAGTTCATCAACCAGGTATACTTCGTCTACATCACATGTTGAGTTGAGAGGAACTATTCTAACTCCAATTACATTTACTTTTGATTTGTCTCCGAACGTAACAGTTCCTCCATCTAATTTGGTGACCATCTTGAACAATTATTTGTCACTAGTCATATGTCTGGAACATGCGCTATCAAGATACCATTTCCCTTTTTCTATTCTTCTTGCGTTGTTCCTGCAAAAAAAGATAATTACTTATTTTCATGTACCCAAACTTGCTTGGGTCATGAATGGTTAGTAGTCTGAGTATTAGCTTAACTGTAGGACTTGGGTCGCCAGACCCATCTCCTATTGTTCTTGAACGTGCAACGTTAGAAGTATGACCAAGTTTTCCACAGCAGAAACATGAGTGTTTACTAGAGTTTTCAGGGGCATTTTCTTCTCTAATCCTAAACCTGCGATGGTCAGTGATGTGCCCATTTTACCACAATGAGTACATGAAGAAGGATTTCTAGTTCTAGGTGGAGGATTATGAGAAACAAACTGATTTGATCTAACTGAGCTATGACTGGTGGATTTTTGTAATCCATTCAGTTGAAGTTGAAGTTCATTAACTTCATCTTGAAGCATGTCTCTTTAAATTTTACATACTTCTAACTTTAAAGCCCAATCTTTGTTTTCTCTCTGGATTTTTCGAAGTTCATTCAGAACTTTCTCAAGATCTTTAAGAGCAATGTTAATAAAGTCTTGAAGTTCATGACAATTAGGACATGTAGGAAGACATACCTCACTTGTACCTTCGCCTGCCATGAGACCAAGTTCACCTGAGTTTTCATCGCTATCTTCATCGATTTCCATAAAGCACATGTTGGTGGCTTCTTCATGATTAGATTCTTCTTTATCACTCGAAGCTCCAAACGATCTCTTCCTTTAAATGTTTCTGCTGAGTTTCTTCTTCAGTTCAGGGCATTCAGCTTGAATGTGTCCATGTTTTCCACATTCATAAAATCTTCCATCATTTTTATCATTATCATTATTCATCCGTCCTTTTCTGAAGTTTGATTTACCTCTCCTGCTATTTCTGTTTTTCCTCATCATACTTGTTACAACTTGAGAGAGCATTTCTATATTTTCATCTTGTTCTCCTTCTTCCTCTTCATTTTCTGGTTCTGTCACAATTGCTTTGAATGCAACTGTCTTCTTCTTTTCTTGTTGAATCTGCTTGTCTAAGTGAGTTTTCTCAAAAGTAATTAAATCTCCTCTAAGTTCATCATAGGATATTTTGTCAAGATCCTGACATTCCATAGCAATGACTTTGGGTTGCCAAATCGTGGGAAGACTTCTTAAAAATTTTTGACTTGTTCTCCGCTTTTTATTGGTCTACGAAAAGATTTTAAATCTCCAAGGATTTTGCTGAAATTGGAGAACATTTCCACTAGTGATTCTCCATCCTTCATTTGCAATAATTTGTAGTCTCGAACTAGAAGATTTATCCTTGTTTCTTTCTCTTTGTTGGTTCCTTCATACATGACCTCTAATTTATCCCACATTTCCTTTGGAGTTTCACATCTTGATATCTTTTCATATTCTTCTCCACTGATAGCATTGTACAACAGATTTTTTTTCTTTAGCATTCAATGTTATGACGACTGATTGTTCGTCGGTGTAGTCATCTAAGTCAAGTGGATCAGTTGATACTATGACTTGACCATTTTCAACTTTCTTTGGCGAAATTGGAAGGTTTCTTTTTTTTGTCACGCGCCAAACTTTAATGTCATATGACATAGTGTATGTTTCCATACGTACTTTCCAGTGAAAAAAGTGTTGGCCGTTGAAATATGGGGGTCTTACCTGAGAAGTTCCTTCTTGAAATAGCGGTCCAACGACTGTGTTTGATCCCATGATCTTTTCCTTGCTAGCTATTAAGCAAAGTTTGTGAGTCGTATTATGATACCAATTGAAAGAACAAGATTGGAGGGGAGGGGGAGG
>ML375131.1:212493-233336 GCA_005239525.1 Nicotiana knightiana
GGGGGGGGGGTGAATTGTAACCTATTTAAAAACCTTGGTTGACTAAGTGTAAGTTTAGTAGGCTAGACTTTGCGCAGTGAATAATTTCAGTAGGAATGAACTAAATGAACAGAAAGGTAAAGAAGGCACAACAATTTTTTATACTAGTTCAGTATCGGTGTGGTACCTACGTCCAGTTCCCTTGGGTCACAAGGGTTCTCCTAGATCTTTGATAAATGTTTATAGTAGTGATGGTTTTAGTACGTTCATTATCAACGATGAACAACAACAATAATTTTTTCAGTGTTGACACAACTCTCATTTTGTATTCCAACTCTTCCTATTTTTTGTGACTCTTGTAGACTCAAGAATATAATGTTTGTACTAATATGGCTACTTGTTGTATAACTAGTAATGCAACGATATAAGTCAAAATCATCCTCATTTCTTCAAGTTGGAAGTTGTTTCTTCTCCTTTTTCCTTTTAGGCTTTGGAATCGGTTATGCAACTCTTTTCCGATTATTCAGAATTTATAATATTCCCTCTGTCCCAAATGATGTGAGGCTATTTGAGTGGTCACTAAATTTAAGTGTCCGCGCATAACACTAGTAATTTTAGTAAAACCGTGTTGCTATAAATGTCAGGGGACCAGAAGCATTTAAATATTCAGGAAAGTGATGGGACTAGCTAGTCCCAAATATAGGTGAATGTAAAGGGTTGCAATTTTAATGAATCAAATTAAAACATTTATAACAAGTTCAAATTTGAGCTTGGATCATGAAACCCTCGTTAGTCGTTACGTTGTACAAGTTTCTATAGTATTCTCTATCTCTTCTGATGTTAACTGAATCATAATTCTCAGCCAGATTGTTCACACACATTTTATTTTTAACCAAAGCAAAACAATGAAAATAATACATTATAAAAAGAAAATATATCACAACAATATTAATCCTAAATCTATCCTTCCACTGTTACAGCATACAGAGCGGAGCCAGGATTTGAAATTAATAAATTTTAAAGTTGCCTGAAAAATCATAACTTTTCTTAGTGATTGAATCCGTAATTAAATATTTATATATATTTAATGAATTTTTTAATACAAATATTATATTTAAAGAAAAATAATTGGAGTCGACTGAACCCAACCTAATTGGCTAACACCGCTTCTGGCAACATATTTAACTTAGTGGTGATGAACATGGTGCTCATGAACTTGCTGGTTCTGGTGGTGGTGGCGGCGGCGGCGGCGAATGCTGTTGTGCCCTAGGATTAGGAGGGGCAAACATAAAAAGATTCTTATTTTTTTCTGGTGATGGCGGTGTTGCTTTGTCTCTTAATTCTCTGGCAATTCCTTGTACGAATAATGTTGCAGCTTCCACATAATGACTGGAGATGAACAAACATATCAGTAGAAATGAAATTATATTTGACTTCATAATTGTTTCAAATTGTGATGTATGGAATTAAGTGAGAATTATGAATATATATAACGGTGCTATTTAAGGGGATGAGCCTTAGCTCACTTATAGAATTTTCTTTTTCACTTTTAGCAATTTTAGGTATTACGTACAACTTGTGAATATTTTAGTTTGTTTTCTTGACGACATAGTCAAAAAATATATAACGCGTTATTCTTTCTTGTTCAAAGGAATTAGTCCAACAAATTTATTTGCATTGACTTCTTAATGATTTACATAGTCACTCTATTTTCAAAATAGATTGGCACCTATTTTAACTTTTTTTTCTTTTTCTTTTTTGGTGTTCAAGCTAGTTTAGGTTTTATATTAATATAGAGACGTTATTGTTGAAGTGTGTGACCAACTCATTTAAAAACTTATCAGATAAGGGAGAGATCATAAGTTCAACTTTCGGGTCTCATCGCAACACCTTATAAAATGAATTTCCATGTGATTGACCCATGAAAAGAATCATGACGGTGAGAGTATGTGAAGATATAATTAACTAATAAAAGTGTTTACCTTTAAAATCGGATAACAATTAAATTTATAAGTAGTTTTAAGGATATGCGATTTCACTTGGCACAAATTGAGAAATATGAAAATTGATATTAGAAAGTAACTGTAAAAATAAAGCAAACCAATGTAATGCGTAGCTTTGGCCCTCGAGTTAGGTCGCCCTCGAACCAACTGAGTATATTATCGAAGAGCAAGAACTTGAACAATAGAATAAGAGAGCTTAAGAAAGAAAATGTAATATATTGCTTCGTTATGCGTGAATGTGATGCTTGCAAAATGATTAGAACCCCCTTTATATAACAGAAGATTTCTACTTATGGTACAATTCTAAATACAGTAAGAAATTTTATGATTGATTAATTATTCGTCCTCGACTTGATACGTGCCGAGACTCCTGCCTAGATCCTCGCTCGATCTCGGATATTTTGGCTTAGCGTTGCTCGACCAGGTAAACCCCCTTCGACCTCCGTTCCGCTCGATCTCGATCTTGACTGATCGTCGTCCTTGTCCGACCCTCGAATTAGGGGTTCAGCAACCTAACTTCATATTGAAGCTCGATACAATATGGGATCGAACCGTGATATGTCATGATCCAACCTTGATTAATCATTAGAAGGGTAGACTCGCTATGGCTGTATACAAAAAGTGCATTCTTTTAATTTTTAAAAGCTGATGATCACATATACCACTTTTTTTATTAAAAAAAATGATCATATATACCACTCTAAGGATTAAAATATTAAACGTTGTAACTTGAAATTGAACTAACAGTGGAGATAAAGCCAACATTTTTTATAAAGCTGGGAGTACAGTACTATATGTTTTCGAGAGTAAAGTGGAGAAGTTTTTAATTGAAAACATTTCTGGGCCAAAAAGGGACTCTGAACGTTGAATATAGAATTTAAGATAATGTCTCGTTTTCAAATAATTCGACGACTACTTTGACTAAGAAGAACATAAAATAAACTTTGTGCTTATCGAATTTGCATAATTCATATCAAATTACCCTTTATTTAAGTTTTTTTATTTTTTATGAACACGTTGAATTTTATCCTATACTAAATGGGAACGGGAGGAGTGTGTATATATATATATATATATATATATATCTTCTTTTTCCACATGTTTGACTAATCAAAAGATTCCTACCAAGACATACACAACTATAAAATATATAAATTCTGACGAATGAAAAAGAGAGGAAGCGGCTTCCATATTAAAGTAATGAAGATGTTAATTACTGATATCCTTGCATTACTTGTTATACAAGAAGTGGCTATATTTCAGAGTAGAGTAGCTGTATAGATAAAGCTTCTTTAGGTATAGGTGAAAGAAGTGAAGCTAGAATTTTGAGTTTATGAGTTTTTGAACTCTAAAAAAGATAACTTATTGGGTTTTGGATAAAATAGTTTACATATTAAATTAATTTTTAAAATAAATACTGGATCCGAACTGCCGAACCGATAAGCGGATCTGTAGCTCTGCCCTGCTTATAATTGATCTATGGTCTACTGAACTTTTGGTGGTGTGTGATTATGTTCATGTTTTCAGTACTTCAGCTACCACTCTTGTATACGGTCAAAATCAAGCTAGCCTACGACTCGGTAGGTTAAGCTTGGAACGTGGCGACCGAAGACTGAAGATACACCTCGAGTTCCACCGAGCTAGAACCCGGAGTCGGAACGCCTGCCTTCGAGAATATTGAGTCCGGAATCGATGTTATCCTCGAACGAGGTCGGAGAAACATTGCTAAGATAACCACTAGTAAACCGAAATATCTGTGACCGATCGGATATTACGGGGGGAATCTCGGCGCATATCAGTAAGGAACCGGCAATCAGCAAATCAAGGGATTTTTACCTATAGAACTGTACCTAAAGTAGGACTCCTCTACTATATAAAAGGGGGTCTGATAATTCATTAGACACATGGTAACACGCATCCCAAAATTATTCTCTTTAAGTTCTCATCATTTTCTTGTTATTCTGTCATGATATCGATTAAAGAACATTTGGCTCGAGCGTGATTAACCTTCCAAGGCTAAGACTGTTCAACTTATGTGGTTTGCATTTACTTTTCTATTATTTATTTTAATTGCAATTTGATTTATCGTATCAAGTTAGATTATGTTCCTTAAAACCACTTACAAATTCAATTGTTATCCGATTTTGAGGATAAATAGTTTGGTGCCGACCGTGGGGCTAAGGATAATAGTGGTAATTTGATACAAATCTCCATAATACACACTACTTAACACTTGCTCTTTGAAGTGTCTCTGATTTCAGGTTAAAACACAAAATGTCAAACTCCCAATCAGCACCTTTACATGTTGACAACGAGTCCGGTCATCACGGTGAAAATAACAATCTAGCGCTCAGTAACGAGGTACCGCCTGCTGATCCCATCGAAATTCCGGTCGCAGACCCAATTGACGCTAATTCACATGTGGCTATCGACACAAACTATCCTACTAACCCCGAAAATAGCGTCCATTGTGGAGCCCGATCGGCGGTTCAAAATACACAAAACACTGGTGGAGACGGAATCAGTTTAAGGGTGATCTTCAAAATGTTGCAGGCTCAACAGCCGGCGGTAGACCATTACAAAACCAAAGCCGCACACCGAGCAGAGTTGAGCCTGATCCACCCCGGGAAGTCACCAGCAGGGACGAACCAGTCGGAAAGAGATCGAATGAGAACGAATCGGGGACGAACCCCGAGATCATAAAAATGCTCGAGGAACTGACAAAATGAGTGGAATCAGGGGAGAAGAAAATCGAAGCTAATGACAAAAAAATGGAGACCTACAATTCCAGGGCAGACCAAATCCCAGGAGCCGCCGATATTGAAAGGCCTGTATTCCAAGAAGTTCGTGCAAAAACCTTTTCCTCCGAGCGCGGCTCCGAAGCCGATCCCTGAGAAATTTTGTATGCCCAAGATACCTAAGTATAACGGAATGACATGCCCAAATGAGCATGTAACCTCTTATACATGTACCATTAAAGGGAACGACTTGGAGGACGAAGCGATCGAGTCTGTCCTGCTGAAGTAGTTCGGAGAGACCCTGTCAAAGGGAGTTATAATATGGTATCACAACTTGCCTCCTAATTCAATTGACTTATTTTCTATGCTTGCGTATTCTTTCGTGAAAGCACACGCCGGGGCCATCAAGGTCGAGACGAGGAAGTCGGACCTTTTCAAAGTAAAAACAGAAGGATAATGAGATGCTTAGAGAACTCGTGTCCCGGGTTCAAATGGAACGGATGGACCTACCACCGGTTACGGATGATTGGGCCGTTCAAGCTTTCACTCAGGGACTCAATATTCGAAGCTCGGTGGCTTCATAGTAGTTGAAACAGAACTTGAAAGAATATATGACTGTTACTTGGGCCGACATGCATAACCCCTATCAATCAAAAATCAGAGTCGGAGATGATCAACTTGGGACCCCTTCGGGTCTGTTTATCCTGCCAGGACCATCGATAGAGCCAAGAGAGACATTGATCATGAAGCGAGATCAAGCAGGGATCGTTATCAACCGTAAAATGGGGATCGAAGAGGTAACTGATCCGGGAGAAATCTCATAAGAATTGAAAAGAGAAATGATCGAGGTAGAAGTAGCCGGGGACTCATGACCAAAAACAACTTCGACAGGCCCTTCGGGACTAGGGAAGCACCGAGGTTATCGAAATACAACTTTAACGTCATTTTTGCTTCCATTGTATCAGCTACGGGACGAATCAAGGACACCAAATAGCCTCTACCTCTACAATCCGATCCGTCCCATAGGGATCCTAACCAGATGTGTGAATATCACGGCAATCACGACAACAAAACAGAGGATTGTCGATAGTTAAGAGAGGAAGTAGCCCGAGTATTCAACAAAGGGCATCTTCAAAAATTCCTGAGCGACCGAGCCAAGAATCATTTCAGGAATAGGGATTCTAACAAGCAGGACAAATAAGAAGAACCTCAACACGTCATTAACATGATTATCGATGGGGTCGATGTTCCTCAGGGGACGATGTTGAAACGCACCAAAGTATCCATCACAAGGGAAAAACGTACTCGAGATTATACACCAGAAGGAACCTTGCCTTTCAACGACGAGGACGCGGAAGGGATCGTGCAGCCCTACAATGATGCACTAGTAATATCTGTACTCATAAATAAATCTCAAGTTAAATATGTATTAATTGATACAGGTAGCTACGCCAACATCATCCGATCAAGGATCATGGACCAGCTCGATTTACAAGACCAGATCGTGCCAGTAGTCCGAGTTCTAAACGAGTTCAACATGGCATGTGAAACCATTAAGGGCGAGATAACATTATTAGGTGAACAACGCCGGGTCCATTCAGGAAGCTAAATTTTATGTGATTGAAGAAGACATGAGGTACAACGCTCTGTTCGGGAGGCCATGGATTCACAACATGAGAGCAGTGCCCTCGGCGCTGCACCAGGTGCTGAAATTCCCAACACCTAGCGTATTCAAAACAGTCTATGGATAACAACCGGCTGCCAAAGAAATGTCCGCGGTCGATGAAGTGATACCGGGATCCACGATCTCGACATCAAAGGATCTGAATCAGACGGTGAAAAACAAGGTCAAATAGCAATCACTGATACCAGCCTCAGAAGAATCGGAGGAACGAGGGGTAGACGAGGATGATGATTACGGGGTCCCCAGATCTTTTATAGCCTCCAACGATTCCGACGCCAATAAATCAACGGTCGAGGAGCTGGAATAAGTCGTACTGAGTGAACACTTGCCCGATCGAAAGGTATACCTGGGCACGGGGTTAGGCCCCGAGCTCTGGAAAAAACTCATTCAATTTATTATATTTAATGAAGATTGTTTCGCCGGGTCCCACCTTGACATGATAGGAATACCACCGGATATAACCAGTCACAAACTAAGCTTAGCCCCGAAGTTCCATCCGGTAAAGCAGAAGTGGAGACCCCAGTCCGAGGTCAAACATGCTTTCATCAAAGATGAAGCATCTAAACTCCTTAAAATAGGGTCCATTCGGGAGGTTAAATACCCAGATTGGTTAGAGAACGTAGTGGTAGTCCCTAAAAAGGGGAATAAATTAAGAATGTGTGTATACTATAAGGATTTGAATAAGGCATGTCCCAAAGACTCCTTTTCTTTGCCCAACATCGATCACATGATTGATGCCACAGCCGGCCACAAGATCCTTAGTTTTCTCGATGCCTACTCTGGGTACAACCAAATACAAATGGACCCGGGTGATCAGGAAAAAACATCTTTCATCACTAAATTCGGCACATATTGCTATAATGTAATGCCATTCGGGTTAAAACACGCCGGTGCCACTTATAAATGCCTAGTAAATCGGATGTTCGAGGAACAAGTAGGAAAATCAACGGAAGTTTACATTGACGATGCTGGTCAAGTCCCTGTGAGCAGAGGACCATTTAAAACGTTTGTAGGAAACCTGCAGCATATTGAAGAAGTACAATATGAAGCTGAACTCGGAGAAATGTGCGTTTGGAGTTGGATCAGGAAAATTCCTCGGATTCATGGTATCCAATCGGGGAATCGAGATCAACCCCGACAAAATCAAAGCCATCGAATATATCATAGTTGTGGACAACGTGACGGTCGTGCAAAGATTAACTGAGTGCATAGCCGCCCTGGGGCGATTCATATCGAGGTCGTCCGACGAGAGCCACCGGTTCTTCACATTATTGAAGAAAAAGAATAACTTCTCGTGGACCCCAGAATGCCAACGGGCTTTGGAGGAACTCAAGCGATATCTATCGATCCCACCGCTACTTCACACGCCCAAGACAGACGAACAAGTATACTTCTACCTGGCGGTATTGAAGATAGTGGTAAGTGGAGTCCTGGTCCAGGAAGAACAAGGTATGCAATTTCTAATTTACTATGTTAGTAGGACCCTGGGGGAGCCCGAAACTAGGTATCCTCACCTAGAAAAGCTGGCGCTCGCTTTGCTAAGCGCCTCTAGAAAGTTAAAACCATACTTCAAGTGTTACCCCATATGTGTCGTGGCCACTTACCCGTTGAGAAATGTTAAGCATAAGCCGGAGCTCTCGGGACGGTTGGCCAAATGGGCCGCGGAAATTAGTGTGTACAATATTGAATACCGACCCCGTACCGCCATCAAGTCTCAAATCTTTGCATACTTTATGGTCGACTTTACGCCAGCCCTAATACTCGAGGTCAAAAGAGAGTTATTAATCAACTCAAGAACCTCCTCGAGAATCTGGACACCCTCTTTACGGACGGCGTCTCGAACGCAAAAGGGTCCGGACTTGGCATCGTATTGAAGCCACTAACAGGCAATGTAGTTAGACAATCTATTAGGACTGTTAAATTGACTAACAACGAGGCCGAATATGAGGCCATGATTGCAAGCCTTGAACTAGCCAAAATCTTGGGGCAGAGGTGATCGAAGCCAAGTGTGACTCCATCATTGTGGTAAACTAAGTTAATGGAACGTTCGAGGCCAGAGAAGAACGAATGCAAAGGTACCTGGACAAATTACAGGTAACATTATATCGGTTCAAAGAATGGACTTTGCAACAAGTACCTGGGGATCAAAACAGCGAGACCGGCGCCCTTGCTAACTTAGGCTCATCAGTTGAAGATGATGAGTTCAACTCGGGGACAGTCGTACAACTTATGATATCGGTGGTGGAAGATGGTCATGTCGAGATCAACTCAACGAGCCTAACATGGGACTGGAGAAATAAATATGTAGAATATCTGAAGACCGGAAAACTTCCCTCGGATCTAAAAGAATTGAGGGCCCTGTATATAAAGGCGACCCGACTTAGCCTATCCAAGGACGGTACGCTGTTCAGAAAGGCATTTAATGTCCCGCTCGCAATATATTTAGGACTAGGGGATACTGAGTACGTATTGAGGGAAATCCACGAAGGTACCTGTGGAAATCATTCAGGCGCCGAATCATTGGTTCAAAATATAATCAGAGCCGGCTATTACTAGATCGATATGGAAAAGGACACGAAGGAATTCGTACGAAAATGTGATGAATGTCAAAGACACGCTCCGATGATTCATCAGCCTGGGGAGCTGCTGAATTCAGTTTTTTCACCATGGCCGTTCATGAAGTGGGGAATGGATATTGTTTGTCCCCTTCCATGGGCACCCGGTAAGGCTCAATTTATATTGTTTATGACTGATTATTTTTCTAAGTGGGTGGAAGCCCAGGCATACGAAAATGCTAGGGAGAAAGAAGTCATCGACTTCATTTGGGATCATATCATATGCCGATTCAAAATGTTGTTCGAGATAATGTACGACAATGGGAAACAATTCGTCGGCAGCAAGGTAAGAAAGTTTCTCGAAGATCATAAGATCAAAAGGATCCTATCAACACCCTACCACCCTAGTGGGAATGGACAAGCAGAATCGACCAATAAAACCATACTCCAAAACCTCAGAAAGAGGTTAGCCGATGCCAAAGGAACATGGAAGGAAATCCTGCCCAAAGTCTTATGGGCGTACCACACGACCTTGAAGTCCAGTAATGGGGCCATCCCGTTCTCACTAGTCTACAATGTCGAAGCTCTAATACCGGTCGAAGTCGGAGAACCAAGTCTCAGGTTTCGATATGAAACCAAGGAATCAAACGACGAGGCTATGAAAACAAGACTAGATCTATTAGATGAAAGGCACGAAGAAGCCCTTGTCCCGTTGGCCACCCATAAACAGCGGATTGAGAGGTATTACAATCGAAGGGCCAACTTTCGACACTACAATGTCAGGGACTTAGTGTTAAGAAAGGTCACACTAAAAACTTGGAACCCGAACGAAGGGAAGCTGGGGACGAACTGGGAAGGCCTTTATCAAATTATCGTGATCACCGGTAAAGGATCGTACAAACTCGGAACGATGACGGTGAACAACTACCAAAAAACTGGAACATAGCTCACTTGAAGCGATACTGTTGCTAAGGTACGACCCCGTTCATTTTCTTTTATTTACTTACATTCCGAACTAACACTTGTAGGAAATCATCAAAGAATGATACAATCTTTAGGCCTCAAAGAACGCGTTGTACTCTTCTTTCCTTGAACCGATTTTGTCCCAAATGGGTTTTCCAGCAAGGTTTTTAACGAGGCAACAAGTAAATAGTGTTAACTAAGAATTGAAGGCCGGGTACGAACCGGTATCGGAGATCATAACAGCAGTATTCGATGCCTCTCTACAATCAAACCCAAACACTGGGGGGGGGGGCATTATCCTCGGGTAACAATTTTAGCAAGGAAAGAAACTTTGTGATTGAATGGTCTCGACTTGATTGATAGGATTTACTGTAAGGGCCAAACAGTCAAATCGACCGTGCCCGCATAGAGTGCTCGAGCCCTGACATAAACCTTATACACCTGTCTAAATATTACGCACAAGAATAAAGTCTCTACCTTGCGGATAAACATCTTGTCCCTTAAAAAATTTCTCTTTTTTCTCAAAGGAATTTCCTACACATGACCCCCTAAAGGTATCGAGCCCAAAGGCCACCTTATCTGGGTTCAAACGATCAACCCCAATCGGGGACTACCGTCCAAAAATAAACTCGGATGACTCAGGTTATCGAAGCCCGAGGGCACAAGACCTATTAGACGACGCCCGAACCTTAAAGGCTACGGCCATCCCCATTCGGGGACTGTTATCTTGGGCAAGCCCGGATAAATCGGGGTAAAAATCCCATTGGGAAATACCCAAACTAAAAAGGCTACGGCCATACTAAAACGGCTCGGAGACGTCCAAGACCCGTAACAAAAAACAAGGACTGCAAAATATCATAACCGGTTCTAAAGGATACTCTCGACAAACTATAATCTAAAGTACATTGGGGAAAAGTTTCCGGTCATACGGAACCCCCATGATTCCTTAATAAAAATAATGTCAAAGGCAAGGCCTGTTCGAACCCACGAACACGACCTAACTAGTTCATGCTAAGGCATTTCGATCTTTGCAAACATAAAAAATAAAGCAAAGTAAAGCAAAACTTGGAAACTGCCGAAGGGAAAAGAAAGCCTTTTATTATAAAACATAAAAATCTTTACAAAGGCCAAGTAGCCTTGACAAAAAATACAAAAGTACACAAAGTACTAAAAACAAAAAAGCAAAAACTTCTACAAATGCATCTAAATAGCCTGGTCTTCTCCACCTCCGGATCCAGCTAAGTACTCTTCTTCTTCTTCCTCGGGGTAGGCTAACTTCTTGGCCTCCGCCTTGAGTCCCTTAGCAATTTCGATCTCGGCCAATATATCAAAATCCCGAGCAAGAATCTCCTCAAGGGCCTCTCTTCGCAACTGCCGCCTCTCATATTAAATGATGTCCCTTAAGCATTCCTGGGCCGCCTCGGCATCGGCCTTATATTGGGCCACCATCTTGTCGGCATCGAATTTAACCACCACGGCCACCGACTTGGTCGTTTCAAGCTCCTTGGCCATAACTTCTCGCTCGGAGGCAACCGAACTTAGTTGATATTGGAGCTCTTCAATCTTCTTGGCCTGCACTTCGACGTTTTCTTTTGACACTCGAAGATGGGCTTCGGTCGAAGCCAGCTGCGCCCGAGCAGTCTCCTTTTCCGAGGCAAGGCAGTCCATCCTGCCCTTCCATTCGTCAGTCTCGACCTTGAACGTCCATCTCAGCTCGCAGTTGATCGACCCGATCAATTTTTTGTTGGACCTGCAGATTCTGACCATTAATCACCAAGTCTAATTCATCATCACTAACTTCAAAGATTTTACCTCTTCCACCAGGGCGGCATGTTATTTCTAAGCCACGCCGAATTCGGCCCAAAGACTCTTAGTCTCTTCCTCGCGTTGCTCACTGAGAAGATTGTACGTATCTCTCTTCTAAATAAGCTCTTTGGCTTCGGCCTCGAGGAGACTCAGCTCTTTTCGATACCGGAGGAAGGTCTCCTGTTGAAGCACCGAGACCTGCAAACACAAGGAAAAATATTAAGATCGTTAAGCAACCAAAGCTAGAAAATATAGAGGTTTAGTAACACCTTACCCGATTCAACGCCATATGTGCTTCATTGAACAAGCATGGAGATTTCACCTCGTTCATCTTTACCTGGTCTTCTTTAGTCACCAGGCACCAGAGGTAACTAGCTACCCCAACATGCGCGAAAAGGACCCGGGCATACTCCGGAATAGAGATAGTGATTGACCACTTCCGATCGAAGATCGACACTCAGGGTAGGGAACCGGTTGACCAATCTCGGGCTCGAACTAGACCCACCTGCCCCTGAGAGAGGACTTCTTCTTGGTACTTCTAAATCACCCAATCCGGTGACATCCTCTGTGGTAATAAAGTCTACTCCATCAAAAAAGCTTTAGAGAGGATCGTTCACTCCTTGGATCCCCTCATTTGAATGTTCCTTCACCGCTTGATTCGCCGAAAATTGATACCGTGAACGAAGGCAACCCCATTATATCGATGACACATGCTAGAACAGAATTGGCTTTTTGAGGGTCCTCGACCCTCACTGTTGCATTGTCCTCTTGAGTTTTAGAGGGGTTAGCCTTTATCATCCCCCTCTCGGTTGGTGCCCGTTCTTCAGGTACCGATCGCTCCCGGGCCACAAAAATTTCATCCTCTCCAGCTTCGTCCCTGGGCCGGTGGAGGGAGTCCGAATCAAGTATTTGGGAGCTAGAGGTTTCTTTTGGCTTGCGATCATCCTCCTCCTTGGTTTATTTTTCTCCGAGCTCGGAGAACTCGAAGCCCTTTTTTTCTTCTTCTCTTCACCCTGTTTCGGAGCAGGGGACTCAGTAGAGGAAATCGTCGCTACCGGATGGGGGACTCATTTGGACATCCTTGGGTTAACCTGCAAAAAGAAATAGAACTAGTGAGGACTTAGTTATACAAAAGGGAAACCAAAACTACCCAAGAAAGATATCTCACCGTGCGAACGGGCCTCCCATCAGCCCTTTGAAAGCTCGTGCCACGAGCACTCAGAATAAGGCCTTTAGGATGCGATACCCTCGAACCATTGCTTGAGTCGAGGAACTGCGTTTGGGATCCGAGTAACAGCTACATTGTCACAAAACACCGATAGGAAGAAAGGAAAGAAGGAAATAAATAAAATTTTGGAAGCGAAATTAAACTTACGTGACATGTTCCACTTTTCCGGGAATGGCATGTGCTCGGCCGGGATCAAGTTCGAGGTCCTCACTCTGACGAAGCGGCCTAGCCAACCTCAATCCCTATCTTCGTCGATGCTCGAGAACAGGGCTTTACTAGCCCGACAGGCAAGCTTGATTAGTCTCTACCCCCTCCCCCCAGTAGATTCGGGGACTGTATAAGCGTATGAGATGGTCGATAGTGAAGGGACACCCCTCGATCTTGCTCACAAAGAAACGGAGGAGGATTACGATCCTCCAGAAATAAGGGTGAATCTGACTGAGGGTTACCTCGTATCTCTTGTAGAAGTCGATGATGACCGGGTCCAAGGGACCCAACGTGAAGGGATAAGTGTAAACACTTAATAATACCTCGACATGGGTGGTGATGTCTTCGTCAGGTTCGGGAATCACCACTTGTTTGTCAGCCTAGTTGCAATCGTTTTGGTCTTCAGAGAGAGAATCTTCGGTGATCGAGTAGATGTACCTTGAGACCGCCTCGCATCAGCCTGACATGGAAGAAGGTTTTTAACAGTAAAATCGGCGTTGACCAAGCAACCCCCAGGGATAAACATTTTCAGAGGAGGCTCCGATGCCGGTTCCTCGACAGCAGTACGCGAGACGGATTCCTCGGTAGCCGTCCGCGAGGTGGAGGGAGTTTCTTTTTGTGGAATAGATTTTGAAGTCTTCTCCATTTCTTTGGAAAATGAAGGAAAAAGAGGAAGTTAAAAGATTATGCTTGATAGTTTGGGATGAAGGCATAACATAAGTTATTATAAAAATTTCTCAGAGTAACCAAAAAATTAATGCTTGGAAGTGTTGAAATATCTAAGGTACGAAGGCAGAAGGTTTGAAAGTAAAGTTTGAATGAACAAATTAGGGGGTACTTATAGTTTCTCAGCGACGGTTCACATCTAGGAGTGGTCGACCAACAATTGACAGGCATTTAATGCCATTAAGACTTGACTGACGAGACGTTTCGACAGTTTTGTCGTTTATTTCATAAAATATCGAAGTCAGGATCGGAAGTTCATGTCGTTTCTCGTCGTCTACTCACCGAAAAACGAGGGGACTATCTATATACAGTCGAAATCAAGCTAGCCTACGACTTGGTAGGTTAATCTTGGAACGTAGCTTGGAACGTGGCGACCAAAGACTGAAGATCGACCTCGAGTCCCACCGAGCTAGAACTCGGGGTAGGAACGCCTGTCTTCGAGAACATAGAGTCCAGAGTCTACCTTAGCCTCGAGCGAGCTCGGAGAAACATTGCTAAGATAACCAACAGTAGATCGAAATATCCTTGACCGGTCGGATATTACAGCGAAAATTTCGGTGCATATTAATAAGGAACCGACAATTAGCAAATCAAGAGATTTTTACCTTTTATAGAATTGTACCTAAAGTAGGACTCCTCTACTATATAAAGGGAGGTCTGATAATTCATTAACATATGGTAACACACATTTCAAAGCAATATATTATTATTATTCTCTTTAAGTTCTCATCATTCTCTTGTTATTCTGTCCTGATATCGATTAAAGCACATTTGGCTCGATGGTGATTAACCTTCTAAGGCTAAGACTGTTCAACTTGTGTGGTTTGTATTTACTTTTCTATTATTTATTTCAATTGCAATCTAATTTATCGCTTTATATCAAGTTAGATCGTGTATCCTTAAACCACTTACAAATTCAATTGTTATCCGATTTTGAGGGCAAACCACTCTTGGTAAGAGTAGTTAGCGACGTTTATATATATATATATATATATAGAGTTCAATAATTGATAACGCCAGCAAACTGTCCTACTATTATATTTGTTACTCAACCATGGTGTAGTTTTCATCACGTAATGAGGTGATGATTGCATTTATTTTCAGTATAATGAAAGCAGATCTTCTTACACTTCTCATGATGTTTTATCTCTTTCTTTTCTCTTGATTTTGTTGTTCTAACCACTTGTTTCAAGAAATGTTTTGACCGCGTTACATGATTGTCTTTCCTCCCTTTTGTCGTCGTAATAATACAAGCAAAATTAAATATAGAAGAATTAAATAACCACACTTAATCTCCTAAATTAAAAATAACTAGCGAATATACAATACATGGATAATTCATATTTAAATATAAGACTACACTTAAAACTCCTCTGCAAACAACATTTTACGGTATCTGTCATAATAATTTGATGACCAATTATGACTATATACTCAGAAAAAGTGCTTTAGCTAGCTGAACTACACAAAACATGAACATGATCAATCGTCAATATGGAGGTGGTGGGGGTGGGAATACTCCTGGCCTGACTCTGTAACGATTCTTTGGAGCAGAAGATGGAACAAGTAATAATGGACTAATTATTGTCCCACCCCGCGGTGGTGGAGGCGGCGGCCGAGCAGGTCTCGGCGGCGGCATCGACTGAGAAGGTTCCTCCGTGGCAGAAATAGCCAGCAGTGGCCACATGATTCCTATTATACCTAAAGAGGCTTTTTCTGTAAAGCTATTTTGAAATATAGCCACTTCTTGTATAACTAGTACTGCAAAGATATAAGTTATCATCTTCATTTCTTTAATTCGCAAGCTGTTTCTTCCTCTCTTTTTTTCTTGTTTTATTCTTTTCCTGAAATCTTGCTGGAGATTTTGGGATGGGTTATAACTCTTTGTCAATTAGAAAGAATTTATAATAGAGATTTTGCTAGGATACCTTGAATTAGTCAAAAAAAAAAAAAAGTGAAAGAAGAAACAGCAAAGAAAATTCGTGAAAGACAAAATGGATTTAAGTACCAATTACCAACCTCCACGTATTAACTTGTCTTTCAATTTCAAAATTTTGACCAAAATGTGTACTTTTTTTCCCTAAAAAATACACAACTCAATGAGAAATACAATTAGGCCGGATCATTGGGCTGGTTTACAGTATCCAGGACATTCAATCGCTGTGTTAGAGAGAACTGTACTACTAAACTTTAGGTTGAGATAAAAGGGTTTTTTTTATTTTTAGCTCGCGCCAGAATTATTTATATTCGGTAGTATAAAATTTATATAATTTTTGTATATAACATATAGTATGTGTATGTGTGTGTATATATATATATAGGAGTGGATCTATGTAGGGACTTTGGGATGGTGCGGCACCCGGACGCTCGGATAAAATTCTATTTATGTATTGGTATTTTACTGAAAAATGTGATATAGATTGAGTGGCACCCGAAGGTAAAAAAATGACTATTGGTGCCACGGTTGAGTTGTCATTGTAGACAATAAATTTGCGTCGAGAAAATAAAATCAAGACTGAAAATATCGCAACAATCTTAGTATATTATTTCAACTATATGAGTGTAAAATCTCTATGAATCCTCTAATTCTACTTTTCTAGTATAAATTCAAGGGCCTTTGAGCTTGATCTTTGATTTATCCGTCGCGAACACTTTGATTGTTGCCACGAATTGTATCACGAACAAGTAGCCTTGATCTTGAATGCCTCGTATTTGATTTGACTTTGTTCTTGATCTTGAATACTTGAATTGTTCTTCGTTCTTGAGCTTGAATTTGATTTCTTGAAGCTTGAACCTTGTGGAGAAATTTGCGGTGTTTGATCCACGAGCTGTCTCTTGCTTCTTGTTATAACTTCTGGTCCCTTTTCTGAGTTATGAAGACCCCTATTTATAGTTGTTGGGGGGAAGATTTATGATAAGAACAAACTCTTTCCGACCAATCAAATTGAAGTGTGACATGACCGCATTTGATTGGCCAGAACATGTCACTTGCACATGTGGCGCAATTTCATTGTCCTTTTAATGTGACTTGGCATGCTTTGTCATTTTGACACATGGCATGATTCTATTGGCTCTTCCGTGTGACTTGGCATGCCACGTCATTTGACACGTGGCGCCAAACTGGGCCTCTAGGAAAATGACATATTGGGCCTAATGAAGTGGGCTCATCACTTTAGCCAATTAAATGGGCTATCCCAATGAATTAAGACTTATTTATTTAATCCATATATATTGGACTTAAATAATTGATTCAATTATATTAGCCCATGATATTTATTTGGACTAAGATATTTAAGATATTATCTAAATTATCTTATTGAATATAAATTCAATAAAATTTGCATGTCTACAAATGCCCCCTACTTCAAAACTTGTCGAGTAAATATCTCGAATTCGAAAGACGAGGATTGAAGTATTATGAGAATAAAACCCAATCGTGGTTTCCAAAAATCTTCACGTAAAATGGAGCTTGACTTGTATGGATTTATGCTTTTTAGATAAGAATTTGTATAGCAAATCCAAAACCAAGTCATATGGGTCTTGATATTTTTTCAGATAATAATAGAATGTAATCTCTCCGATAAGAATAGGTCTTGATATTCCTTCAAAACCAAGCTTTCGTCACCTAGTCAATTTGATTTCTACTTGGATTAAACTACAGTATCCAAATTCATATCAGAAATAAAAAAAAATGTGAAGCCGCCTAAACAATTGATCCCACATCACCAAAACAACCTTTAACACCCTATTTTGATAGATATATAAACTCATGCTCGTAGGTTTAGTGATCATCACGTCGCAAAATTCGCAAGCCATTTGAGTCTATTTTTGTGGACTCGAAATCATTAACGTGAAGGTAATTTTTTTTTTTTTTTTTGTGCTTTTCTTCGTTTGTTATTTTTTTTGTAGGTCAAACGAGGAGGACGTGTTCTTGTTTAACGAGATAATCCATGCATGATGAAGACCTTTAAAGGCTCGTGGTCAGGATCTTTAATAGTTCACAGCGAAGAGCTAAATACTTTGTTTTATTTGAAAACTGACTTTCTTTATCTCTGGCAAAGACCATTACACCGTCCAAGTCAAAGATTTATTTTGTCTGAAGTGAAGACCATTACCCCGTCTAAGCTAAAGACTTCATTTTTATTTGAAGCGAAGACCATTACACCGTCCAAGCTAATGACTTCATCTTCTTTGAATCTTCATTTTATCTGAGGCATAGACCATTACATCGTCTGGGCCAAATATTTATTTTGTCTTAAGCGAAGACCATTACACCGTCTGAGCTAAAGACTTTATTTTATTTGCCGCGAAGACCATTACACCGTCTAAGCTAGTGACTTCATCTTGCTTGAATCTTTAACTTCATTTTATCTGAGGCATAGACCATTACATCGTCTGGGCCAAAGATTTATTTTGTCTTAAGCGAAGACCATTACACCGTCTAAGCTAATGACTTCATCTTGTTTGAAGATTTAACTTCATTTTATCTGAGGCATAGACCATGACACTGTCTAAGCCAAAGACTTTGCCCTTTCCATGCTTGGTAGGATTATATTATGAATTTGAGGCCATGAATATCGCATTTCTTAGCTAAATGCTAACAAACACTTTTCTCTCTTTTTGCAGTCTAAACATGGTTTACTTCAAAGACAGAATTTCTTCCTCTAATTATCAATGCCTTATCATTTCGGACCATAAGGAAAGCAAGGAGGGGACAAGGTTACCAGTTGATAGGTCATTAATCGGCCAGTATAATGCAGCTTCATGGGTACCTTTGAGGGACCCACCTTATTTGACAGACTGGACGCTTGAATACAATAGTCGTCCTCCCAAGACATGGGTGCTTCGCACCACTACCCATCATGCTTGGAATTTTGCGAGTACCTTACCATGCCTAGGGTGTCGAATCATTAACAAGGAGACTTATTGGGGCAATGATTTTCCGTTCGGTGGTGAATTTCATTACGTTCCTGGCTATTGGGAATGGGCAGAAGATGTCTTAAGTAGGTGTCGCTTGACACTGGAGGGTGCAAGAATTTATGACGCTGTATATGCTTCACTCTTCACATATGATCGTAATACGAACATTATGCATGATTTCTGTGAGGCATGGTGCCCTGTTACCAACACATTGCTTACCTCTGCTGGAGAACTATACATATCACTTTGGGATTTGTATAAGATCGGTGGTTTGCCTATAGTAGGATCTCGTTACGAGGAAATTGTGCCAAATGTTGAAGAGCTTACAGGCACGTACGACAAGGGGAGAAGGTTTCTTCCCCAGACTTGTGAAGATTTGTTTGATGCCTTCCATCGGCTTTGAGAGGGAGGTAGCAACGATCCAAAAGTTTCTGCGAAAAAATGGGTAGAGTTCTGGTGCAGAAAGACAATGAAGTATACTCAGCCTCCTTTAAGGAAAGAAAAGAAGTCTGCTCGATTGAAATCGACACATAATCCTACAGGGGTCCTAGAGGAAGCGGTAAATTGGTCGATTATAGAAGAAGATCTATTCTATAAGCTAGGGGTAATGGGTGACAAGAAAGACGAAACATACTTGGATGCTTTTCTATCTTGTTGGTTATGTACTTTTGTGCTTCCTTCAAAAGATGGCGACTTCATTCGTCATGGGACCTTTAAGATCGCGTGTCATCTTTCTTGTAAATGAAGAGTTAGCCTTGCAGTCTCGGTCTTATCCAGAATATATAAAGGTTTGAACGAGATTTCAAAGTGCTCGTTGCTTGATCCTGCTCAAACTTTCTTTCCAGCTCATTATGTGTATGGTTGGTTAGCCTGTTACTTTAAGATTCATTTCCCGTATGCAAAAGGGCCAGCTGTTCCTCATAGCCGCATGTTCCGGTGAAGGTGCTGCTAGATATTTTGGGAAAGAGGAACCAAGGAAGCGTATTCATAATGGAGAAAATATCATTTGGACTTCGACAATGCCCCGCATATCTAATCTGTACCGCTACTATGACGATGGTAAGGCAGATGAGTTCGAGTTAAATTTATTTATGACTATATGCTCGAATTATCTTCCTTTGAGGGACGGAGTCAACTTTATTATTGAACCTTACAACCCTTATCGATTTAGCCGCCAATTTGGTTTTTATCAAGATACCCCTAGTCGCTTGGAGCAAGATTTTTGTGAGGCCTCATTAGAAGAAGGGTTAAGACTTGCACGGATTTGTGTGTTGACTAGATCTAAGTCGAGGGCGGTATTTCCTCCTTTTGGGTCCAATATGAAGAAGTTTACATCGTCTAACTATAGATCTTGGTGGGCAAGGGCGCATGAAAGCCTTCTTGAAGACCATTTAAAATTTTGATGATTACTGTTAAGCCAATCACAAATATCATTCAAGACCGGATCGAGGATGTCTTAGTGATTGATAGGATTCCTGCTTTACAGTCTAAGGTAGTTGAGATGCACGCAGGCAGTGGACCCATGCTACACAAGGAAGTTCAAAGAGAAGAGATCCATACTCCACTTGAAAAAAATATTATTCCATTTGGTGTAGTCGTTAATGCCTCTAATAAGCACCTATCCCAAGAGGAGAGTGATAGCAGCAAAGGAGATCAATATTGGAAAAGAAAAAGGCCAAACCCAGAAGGGGTTGTAGAGGTCCAAAGCGTTGATAGCCCTTCAAGAACACTAACAGCTCAGAACGAGAAGGTAAAAGAAAACATAAACTTTTCCTTTTTGTTATCCTTGGCCAAATGAATTTGCTAAAGTGTCCTTACATTTATTTATTCATTTTTTTATTTTTTTTCAGGCTAACAATGTTAGAGCGTTGCAACGAGTACGGCCACAAGATAGTGGAGAGTCTGTAGCAGGACCGAACCCACATAAATCATCTTCCACAGCTAAGGCAGATCAAGAGGCAACTTCTATTTCTCATGATGAAATTAGGGCAAAGTTGGGTTCTGATTTGCGTGAACGACCAACAATTGCAGCTT
>ML375131.1:233441-259849 GCA_005239525.1 Nicotiana knightiana
GAGTCTGTAGCAGGACCGAACCCACATAAATCATCTTCCACAGCTAAGGCAGATCAAGAGGCAACTTCTATTTCTCATGATTAAATTAGGGCAAAGTTGGGTTCTGATTTGCATGAACGACCAACAATTGCAGCTTCAGTTTTTGATGGAAAGAAGTTTATCTTGGATATTTGAAAGGAGTCTATCTCGAAGCTTTGGAATTCGATTCAGCGTAGGCTGAAAGGAAGCACTACAGACAATGTCTCTGAGCTTGAAGAAAATACTAAAGTGATCCTTGAGGCAATGGATGGGGATGATGTGGATATTTCCCCTTTGAGAAGCTTATTAGAGTCCCTTTTTGAGCTTGCTGCTTCATATAACAAGACACGGTCGGCTTTATCTGAGAAGGTTGAAGAGACTGCAATATCAGACGTTGAGGTACACCTCAGAAATGTCATGATTGAAGAAGAAGAAAAGGTTAGAGAAGTGTCATCTATCCGCCAGTCACTAGTTACAGTGAAAGAGAAGATAGAGAAGCTCTGTGAAAAAGAGAAGGACTTAGAAGCCCTTTTAGAAGTTGCTGAGAAAGAAGTTGAAGAAGCCAAGTTAGGAGCCTCAACTACTAGAAAGGAGTATGACGCATGCTGCACTACCTTGTTGACTGCCAATGACTTGGCCGATTTGGAGAAGAAGAAGAAGTACTTGGAAGTTATGCTCAAGGATTTGGCCAACTACAAGTTGTGCTTAGATTAGGCTTTTAGAAGTATCTCCCCTTTTATACTTATGTTAGGTTGACCTAATGGATATTTATTTCATCTTAAATCAGATTGCTTCTCTTTTGCGTTACATTTCCCGACATTTATCTTGGTCACATAACTTTTAGCTTTTAGTACTCAAAAATGAAAGATTCTTATCTTGTCGTGGGAGAGTCCTAATGATGAACCGTTTGATTTCACCACGTTGAAAATTTCAGATTTGTGCAGTCTCACCAAATAATTTATATCTTGGTCTAGAAAATTCAAAATTATGAACCGTTTAATTTCATGAAAAATAGAATTCAAAATATAATACATATCCAAAATTCAGAATTAAACACTTTGAGAATCATCCCACATATTATTTTGAATCTAGCTTTAAATTCTGTCACGTTGATGATTTCAGATTTGCACAACTTCACAAAAATATTTTTATCTTGATGTAGGAATATCTAAATCACAAACCATTTAATTTTATGGTAACTAGACTTCAAAATCTAAGACATCCAAAATTCGGAATCGAACACATTGAGAATCGTTCCAGATATTATTTTGAAGCTAACTTCAAATTCTGTCACGTCGGCGATTTCAGATTTGCATGGCTTCACTAAAATATTTGTATCTTGATGTAGGAATGTCGAAATTACACACCGTTTAATTTTATGGAAACTAGACTTCAAAATCTAAGACATATCTGAAATTCAGAATCGAACACTTGAGAATCGTCCCAGATATTATTTTGAAGCTAACTTCAAATTCTGCCACGTCGACGATTTCAGATTTGCACAGCTTCACCAAAATATTTGTATCTTGATGTAGGAATATCGAAATCACGAACCGCTTAATCCATTGGAAACTTAACTTCCAAATATATAATATATACAAAATTCAAAATTTAATGTCATAAGGATAGTTTCAGATAATATTTCGAAGTCAACTTTGGTTCCTGATATGCCGACAATTTCAAATTAGCGTGACTTCACCAAAATCTTTGTATCTTGGTGTGGGAGCCTTAATATTGTGAGACCTTTTTAATTGTCAAAAATTGAAATTAAAGAGCTTCATTCTCACCAAATATCTTGGGTCCAGGTCCCTCTATATTTTAAATGTCATGAAGGTAGACCATAATAACTTGAAGGTGTGACAAACGTGAAGGCATAACGGATCCCCAAACTTCAATGCAAATTCTTGGCATCCCCCTTAAAAGATATTAATCATTTCATTGTAGACACCAATTTAGCATAGCGACTTGACCACTTTAAATCAAATGGGATCCAAATTTTAACAGAAGCATGGTGTCCCAGCTCGATTTTCAAATACTGATTGAATGAATTACATTCCATCGTACTTCATTCGGACAACGATTGAGGTATCTTTTGAATTTATGCGACTGAACTCAGAATGAAAATCTAAGCTGCCTACGTACCTCGGTAAAGAGGATCAAGTCATACCGTAGTTCAGAATGGGTAGAACTTTTTTTATTTTTTATTTTTTATTTTTTTATGTCCTAACTTTTTCCTAGGCCGCCTCTTTCGAGGTTTTCAACCTAGCGGACCTTTTTTTTTGGGCCGCACACAGTTTAGACTCATGCGGGCCAGGAGTAACATGCAGTGTATGCTCATGCATTAAGGAGCGTTGCAACTTCAAGGATAATACTTCTTCAAAAACTTGCCATTGATAGGGCCGATTCTCATGCCATCTGCATCAACCAGCTTGTAAGCCCCACTTAAATAAGCTTCTTGCACAACATATGGCCCATCCCTTTTTGAAGTGAACTTCCCTACAGGTTTATGGGAAGTGATAATGGGTCTTCTTATGGCAAGGACTTGATCTCCTATTTGAAAGGATCTCGGGCGAAATCTTTTATTGAAGGCACGAGACAATCGAGCTTGATAGAATTCAAGACTTTGTTGGGCCTCCAACCTCTTCTCATCAAGAACCTCTAACTCTGCTAATCGAAGTCGAGCATTTTCTTCATCAGTGATCCTTCTTGAATAGCCAGTCGTAATGCAGGTATTTGACGCTCAAGTGGCAAGACGTCTTCGACTCCATAAACGAGTGAATACGGAGTTGCTTGTGTTGGCGTGCAGTGAGTCGTCCTATATGACCATAGAGCTTCTTCCATACGGTCATTCCAATCTCGTTTGGATTTGGAGACGAGTTTCTCCAGAAGGTTGCATAAAGTTTTATTGAATGCCTCAGCTAGGCCATTGGCGGCGGCATTGTAAATCGAAGAGTTACGTTGTTTGAAGCCAAAGAGATCACAAATCTTGTTCATCAACCTACTGTCGAATGGCTTTCCATTCTTCGTTATTATGTAGTGAGGAATGCCAAATCGATAGATTATGTTTACTCGGATGAAACTTGTAACATTTTCCTTCTTTACCTCCTTAAGAGCAACAACTTTAGCCCATTTTGAGAAGTAGTCAGTTACAACCAAGATATATAAGTGCCCACCAGAAGACTTCGGCAGTGGTCCCACAACATCCAATCCCCAAGCGTCAAATGACCAGGATGCAACAGTCGGGTGCAACACTTCAGGAGGTTGATGAATAAAATTCGCAAGGAATTGACAAGCCTTGCATCTTCGAGCGTAGTCCAAGCAGTGTTTTACCATCGTTGGCCAATAATATCCCATCCTTTTTATATGGAAGTGGAGCTTTGGTCCAGACTGGTGCGATCTACATACCCCAGAATGTGCCTCTTGCAAAGCTTGGAGTGCTTCTTCTTCCCCTAAGCATCGCAAGAGTACTCCCTCGAATGACCTTCTGTATAGAGTGTCTTTGTAGTAAAGGAAGCGAGGTGCACGACGACGAATTTTCGTCCTTCTCCTCGAATTTTCTGGAAGAATCCCATAGCACAAGTAGTCAATAATGGGTTGTCGCCATTCTTCTTTCTCAACTTCAGAAACAGCGACAAGATGCTTGAGTTTATTTTCTTCACTTTCAACCTCATTTAGTGGCAGTACTACCCATTTTTGACAGACAGTAACTTGCGCTTGATCAGGCAGGGTTAACGATGAAGCTAAGGCAGCTAAAACATCAACCTTCTTATTTTCTTTCCTTGGCACATGCTGAATAGTCACATCATCGAGCCATCTCATTAACTTTTTAGCTTAATCATGATATGGGTGTAGTTCAGGCTTCTTAACCTCGTAAATACCCAAAAGCTGATTGACCACTAATTGGGAGTCACCAAAGACTTGCAACTGCAATTGCTTCATATCAACGGCCATTTCAATCCCAAGTATTAATGCTTGATACTCAGCAACATTGTTGGAATAGAGTTGTGTCAAGGTGAAGGAGTAGGGCAAGACTTCACCTTGGGAAGTGAAAAATACTACGCCAGCACCAGCTCCCCCATGATGCGCAGCACCATCAAAGTACATCTTCCATGGAGGTTGAACTTCAACGACCATTGTGTCCTCATCAAGTAGTTCATCGGTTAGCTCCCAATCATCAGGTATCAGATGATCTGCCAAGAAGTCTGCCAATGCTTGTCCTTTTACAGCCTTTTGAGGGATGTACAAGATCTCGAATTGTTGAAATTGGAGATACCATCTCGTTAGTCTATCACTAAGAACAGGTTTTGACATCACGAACTTCATGGGATTTGCTTTGGAAACAAGACGGACAACATGAGCTTGAAAGTAGTGCTTCAACTTTTGAATTGAGAAGACTAGCGCCAAACACAACTTTTCAATTGGCGAATAATTCAGCTCATTTGGTGTCATCATCCTGCTCAAGTATTAAAGGGAGTTTTCGTTCCCCTCACTATTTTCTTGGGCCAACAATGCTCCAACAGATCTTTCTTGCGCCGCAATGTATAGTATCAATGGCTTTCCAGGTATAAGAGCTGCTAAAACTGGAGGCTTCATCAAGTAGACTTTGATACTTTCAAAAGCGTTGCTAGAAGCTTGGTCCTACTTGAAAGGAATTCCTTTCTTCATGAGGCGACTAAATTGTTGGCACCTTCCAGCTAGGTTCGAGATGAATCTTCTAAGGTATGCTAGCTTTCCTTGCAGACTTTTCAATTCATGAATATCCCGAGGCTCAAGAATTTTAAAAATAGCATCCACTTTGGCTTGATCAATTTCGATTCCTCGATGTCGGACAACAAAACCAACGAACTTTCCAGAAGTAACTCCAAAGGCACATTTCAATGGGTTCATCCTAAGTTGGTACCTCCGGAGCAACTCAAATACCATTCTCAAGTCTTTCAAGTGGTCGCCCTTCTTTCTTGATTTTACCACCAAGTCGTCAACATAGCATTCGACATTCTTGTGGAGAAGATGGTCGAAAATATTCTGCATAGCCCTTTGGTACGTAGCACCAGCGTTCTTTAAGCCAAAAGGCATCACCATGTAGTAATAAATACATTTGAGGGTGCGGAATGCAGTAAGCTCTTCATCTTTTGGTGCCTTGCGGATTTGGTTATAGCCCGACGAACCGTCCATGAAAGACATTGCTTTGTAACCAGTAGTAGCATCGATCATCAGCTCTGGAATAGGAAGCGGGAATTCATCTTTGGGACACGCATTGTTGAGATCCCTGAAGTCAACACATACTCGAATCTGGCCATTCTTCTTCCTTACAGGGACAATACTTGAAACCCATGTTGGGTATTTAACCTCCCGAATAAATCTCGCTTTAATGAGTTCGTTAACTTCGATTTCAATCAGGGGAACCAAGTCCGGCCTAAAGCGCCTTTGAGCTTGCTTAACAGGACAAGCGCCATTCTTGACCGCAAGGTGATGGACTGCCACTTTAGGGTCCAAGCCAGGCATTTCTTTGTAACTCCAAGCAAACACATCCCTAAACTCCTTGAGTAACTCAATATAAGTGCTTTCTTTATCAACTTCTAGGAAATCACTTAGGTAGGTGGGTCTTGGTTCTTCATCGGTGCCAAGGTTAACTTCTTTTAAAGCATCAACAGTTGCTTTCACCCCTTCTTCAAGTTTCGAGGGACCATCTTTTGCATCTTCATTTTCTTGAGGGTCCCCATCATTGAAGGATATGTGATAACACAATGAAACATCGTCCAATTTCTCATCATCCTCCATTAGAGATAAAAAACCATGCTTGCTTTATGCAGTAACATGATACGAAGAACCCACACTTTCTTAGTCTTCATCACGTTCTTTAGTGTATACCACAGTGTTGGCCCATGTCACTAAATGGTTTTTGAAGATTGGCAAATGTTGACAAGTTGAACCAGGTCCATCAAAACATACACACCTGAACGGAGCAGTTGGCACAAGAATCGTACGAGCATAGGAGATATCAGTGATTGCTGAGTATCAAAGAACTAAGAGGATGTCTCCTAATACGAAAAGATTGCAAACTGATGAAGATGGCAGAAGTTGAATTCAGCGAGGATAGAAATAAAGGAAGGAAGTTGAGTTTAGTTCGAATTGGTTCACCCAGGTAGAGTTGAACTGGAATTGGAAGACAGACTCCACAACTGACTCTATAAATACTCAAAGTATTACTGCTGAAATTCACGACACAAAAAGACGCACAAAGACTAAATTGAATCAAGTTCTGAAAGCAAAATTCCCAGGATATTTGCAAGCAGAAATATTGTGCAAAGGCTACAGTTCAACTAGAAGAAACAGTTTCATTCGTTTATCATTGAGTCTAGTTGGTTGTAGTAGGAGTTTTAACATTGTATCTTTTCAGCTTTCTTAGAAGCAAATTGTAATAGGTACACACTGTTCAAGTTAGAGTTAGCTTGAAGTCTGTAGAAATTAGCTAGAGGCTAGTTGATACAAAGAGGATTAGAGTTAGTCCTAGGATTACAAAAGAGTTTATTTTGTAAGTCTGTTTGGCTCATAATTTTTAGTGAAGTGTTTGAGCAAATCCTACTGAGGAGTAGGTCGTGGTTTTTTCACCTTTTGAGCCAGGTGTTTTTCACATAAAATATCTGTGTCTTTACTTTAATGATTCATTATTCTGAAAACAGTAGTAAGTAGTACACCAAGAAGAACCAGGTTCTTCTTATTAGACAACACTCGAAAATTGGGTATCACACAATTAACTATATTCTTGTGTGGTATTGACGTCTAAAACATCACACAGTGTATGGCTTCACCTTCAGTACTTCATCACACGAAACCATGACTTCTGTTTGTCGCCTCATTCTAGAAGGAACCAAACCTTGGAAATCTTTAGAGACCGTCTGAATTCTAGGCAAAGCGGGTGTTCTTGTATTTTGATAATTTCTCTGGAACTTATTCACCTTCTTTAATGGACCCAATCTCTCAAATACGGAAGTCCTCACAGTTGATTTTCCAAGTCTATCAAAAACAGAAGGCCTGTTAGAAACGGCATATTCGTTTTCTACAGTGATGTGATTGCTACTCGCCCTTCTGATGGAGATGCGCACTGGTGACAGTTGCTTGTATCCCAAACCTTCGCGTGGTTGCCTCGTTTCAGCTTCTGATGGGAGCTTCCCTAACTTTGACGGCTCATCGGGATTGTATCCAGCTTTCGCAAATAGCTTGTAAGTGTTTGGATCAAAGCCTTCATCTGTTCGCTTTGTCGGGAGTGCCACATTCTGCAAACGATTTTGGACTACAAACCCTGCAAACGACATCGAGGACAACTTTACTGCCTCAATTCGTTTCACTGGAAGAGTTAACTCCTTTAGTGTGTTGGTTTGGATATTAGATGATTCACCCCCATCTTTCTTCCTTTTAGGGACATATTGGAGCTTAGGACTTACTTTATTGCCATAAGATGCAATATCCCCTCTATGAGATTTATTCACGTTGGGTTGTACCTCTTTAGTAACAACTTTGTCTTTACCGATAGTTACCTCAGCTATTTTAGCTATGGGCTCGTCATTCTTAATTTTTATGACATCATCAACTTTTAGCTCCTTCACAATGTGGTTTTTCAAGTAGAACTTTGCATCAGCGAAGTGTGACTCTGCCTCAGTGAATGGCGCATCATCGGCAATTATCGTCTTCTCGACTTCACCCTCGTAGTATTTTAAACATTGATGGTAGGTAGACGGAACTACTTTATTCTCATGTATCCAAGGCCTTCCAAGCAAGACATTGTATGAAGTCTTCACATCTATCACATGCAGCCATGCACTTGATTGCATATCATCAATCCTGATTCCCAGCCTGATCGCGCCTATGGATCTTTGCCCCCCTTGGTTGAATCCTTGGATCATCACACGACTTTCTGGGAGTTCGTTCATGGGAATACCAAGTTGTTTCACAGTGTGAATTGGAAAAATGTTCACTGAGGATCCTCCATCAACAAAAATTCAGTTTACCTTTTCATCACGCATATAGCCAACCAGGTACAATGGGCGGTTATGAGGAGTGTCACCTAGCAGAAGATCGTCACTTGTGAATGTGACTTTTTCCTCACAAACATTAACTTCTTGAGTAGTGGAGTCGATGATCTTTTCTGAATATGGTGCCGACGGTAGGTCATCACTCCTTTCTTTCCCTTTGTCAGTATGGAAACAAGATGCATCAATACCCCCATGGGAAATCTTCGTGCAGAACCAACTTGGTAAAAACTCCTCCAAGGTCACTCGATGTCGTGGCTTTTGATGGTGGTGCACCTCCACTTTCGCTTTCTTTACGTGCTTAACTGGGTCCCATCTCCTAGGTCTTTTGACTATTATCTTCCTCGTTGGTTGTTCCATTGATCCTATTCGTGGGCCCCTTTTGTGGCGCCTACGACGAGTCACCAGCGTCCAACCTTCATCATCCTCAGGTTGACCATCTTCAACCTTGTAGTTCTCCAGTAATTCTTCATCTTTACTTTCTTTGGAACTACATAATTCGTCTGGATTGAATGAGCCAAATATGATAGAGACTTGGTTTGCGCTTGCTTTCTCATCTTCAAGCACGATCTTCTTTTCACGAGCCAAGTACATAACTTTGTCCTTGAAGACAAAGCACTTCTCCAGTGGGTGGCTCACAAGTCGATGATATTTGCAGTAATTTGGGTCATCGATTTTCTCAGCTTCATTTGGCCGCTTCATCTCCGGAAGCTCAATGAGATTTAACTCGAGGAGTTCTTCAAAAACAGCCTGCACATCAGAATTTATAAATGGGTACTATTTCTCTTGCATTTCTTTTATATTCAACTTTCCACTTGGCTTATCTTGAAACGAAGTGAATTTCATACTCTGCTTCTTTCTCACCTTCGTCGTGAACTTCACAGGTGATGTGTTGACATTCATAGCTTCTTATTTTCAAATCTCGGTACAAACTTGCTCCATTTTCTGACTTCTTGCTTTTCGTTCCCTTTGAGAGGTTCATAGATGGGCAACCTTTTATTTCCAGCAGAGGCCATGCTCAATTCCATGTCATGGGCACGAGTTGCAAGTTCTTCAAATGTGCCAGGCTTGATACCTTGCAAGATGTAGCGTAACACCCAATGCATACCTTGGATGCACATCTCAATGCCAGAAGCTTCACTAAGCCTGTCTTTACAGTTGAGGCTTTCATTCCTCCAACGATTGATAAAGTCGATAGATGGTTCACTCTTTCGTTGACAAGTACTTGTGAGTTCTATCATACTAACAGTACGTCTCGTGCTATAAAAGCGATTGAGGAATCCTTGCTCTAGTTGATCCCAGCTATCAACAGATCCAGCCTCGAGGTCCGTGTACCAATCAAAAGCATTTCCTTTTAATGAGCGGACAAACTGCTTGACAAGGTAATCTCCATAAGTCCCAGCATTGTTGCATGTCTCAACAAAGTGCGCCACATGTTGCTTTCGATTGCCTTTGCCATCATGTTGAAATTTCGGAGGTTGATAGCCAACATGCATCTTCAACATATCGATCCTTGAAGTGTACGGCTTTGCATAGGTAAAGGAGGAATTGGAAGAAACTTCATATTTGGTTTTTGTATTCCCTTCAATAAACTCCTTTAGTTTATTGATTGGAATCATCCCTTCCGAAGAGACTGAAATTTCCTAAGTGAATGCAACTTGTCGTGGGGGAGCATCAATCTCTTGGACTTCTGGGAGTTTGCCAGGTGCATAGGTAAATTCTTCTTCCATCAAGATTCCCACCCTATCTGTTAGCTTGTCGATTCTAGCATCTTGATTTTGCATGCACTTGGTCAAGCTAGCGATTGCTTCCGTCAAGTTTGCCAACTGCTCCTCCACAGATGAAGTGTTTGTTACCATGGCTTGCATGCTTGTCATGGACGATGGAGAGTACCATAGCTTGCATGATTGTCATGGACGATGGAGACTTACTCACTCTATGTGGTGTAAGTGGGGAGGATCCATCACTTGAAGCGTCACCATCTTCCTTCACAGTAGAGTGCTTGGATTCGGAGAGGTCAAGCAGAGCAAGAGTTTTCTTGATCTTTTCAACAACATCGCTTCCTCCTTCGGGTGCATTGTGGAAGATCTTGATCCTTTTGAGGACTAAGATCCGAAAACAGGGGTAGATACGGACGACACTTGGGGTACTTATTGTCTTAACGAGCTTGCTTTGCTCCTCGTAACTGGTCCAACGTTTCCAAAGGTAACTTCGAGTATGTTTTTCACATCAGCATATAACCTGAAATTGGCAGCCTTGGTGGAAGTTGAACTGGAATTGATTTTCTTGGAAGCCATTTCGTTGTTCTTGAACATTGGTGATTGAAAAGTTGAGATGAGAGGTAGATATTGTCCCACTGGGCGTGTCAGAATTTGTATGCGTCGAGAAAATAAAATCAAGACCGAAAATATCGCAACGATTTTAGTATATTATTTCAACTATATGAGTGTACAATCTCTATGAATCCTCTGATTTTACTTTTCTAGTATAAATTCAAGGGACTTTGAGCTTGATCTTTGATTTATCCGTCGCAAACACTTTGATTGTTGCCACGAATTGTATCACGAACAAGTAGCCTTGATCTTGAATGCCTTGTATTTGATTTGACTTCATTCTTGATCTTGAATACTTGAATTGTTTTTTGTTCTTGAGCTTGAATTTGATTTTTTGAAGCTTGAAACTTGTAGAGAAATTTGCGGTGTTTGATCCACGAGCTCTCTCTTGCTTCTTGTTTTAACTTCTGGTCCCTTTTCTGAGTTATGAAGACCCCTATTTATAGTTGTTGGAGGGAAGAATTATGATAAGAACAAACTCTTTCCGACCAATCAAATTGAAGTGTGACATGACCGCATTTGATTGGTCAGAACATGTCACTTGCACACGTGGCGCAATTTCATTGGCCTTTTAACGTGACTTGGCATGCTTTGTCATTTTGACACATGACATGATTCTATTGGCTCTTCCGCGTGACTTGGCGTGCCACATCATTTGACACGTGGCGCTAAACTGGGCCTTTAGGAAAATGACATATTGGGCCTAATGAATTGGGCTCATCACTTTAGCCCAATTAAATGGGCTATCCCAATGAATTAAGACTTATTTATTTAATCCATATATATTGGACTTAAATAATTAATTCAATTATATTAGCCCATGATATTTATTTGGACCAATATATTTAAGATATTATCCAAATTATCTTATTGAATATAAATTCAATAAAATTTGCATGCCTACAGTCATATTTAAAAAAAAAAAGAATCTCACTTTCTCCTAAACTGGTGCTTATTTTTTTAGTTGCTCCTCTTTTTTAATTCCTTCTATTTTATTATTTTTGTATTTCTTCTCTCTTTGTACAACCTCATTATTATTATTATTTACTTAGTATTATATATTTGCTTCCTTTTTCTCATTCTAAATCTTTAAATTTTATTTGAATGTGATTTTAATCATTTTCCTAATCATCTAATGTTATATTTTTCTTGATGTTTTAAAAAGTGATGGCACCAATAAACGCAGTACTATCTAGCTATATGTAAGTTGATTAGATGTATTTGCTAATTTAAATTTTATTTATGTTTTTTAATCATAATAGAGTTTGTATTGAGAGAACTAGATCGAATTAGATAGTTGTTTTGGTGATCACATATTTATTTATGTACTAAAAATCTAGTAAACTGATTAATTAGTTCATAGTGAATCCGATCGAACCGAACTGATTCAAAATGGGTTGAACCGGCAGAATGTACACCCTAATTCAATCTTCTTCGCTAGTGGTAAGTTTGAATTAAAAATAATGGCACCCGTTGTCATCAAATCTTGAATCCGCCTCAAATAACCCAGGAAGGATGATGTTTTCTTTTTTTTTTTTTTTTTTTTTTTTTTTTTTTTTTTTTTTTTTTTTTTTTTTTTGTAATAGACCAAGTTCGTTCGAAGAATAATAGGAGCGGCATAAAGTTAAGAATTGAGATATTTGTAAACGAAAAATACTTCTATAAAATTATTTAGGGAAGTTATATTTTTTCATTCAATAAAAATTATTTTCCTTGAAAAACAACCATCTCCCTCCCTAGCAAAACACCACAATTTACCATCAGTACCAACAACCTCTATTGTCAGGCTCCATCGTGTGACTATCACAAACCACCAATGCATAGTCTCCTAACTTGTTTGGGGGCCCTTCGGGCCGTTCAATAAAATTGGAACGATACAGAAAAGATTAATATGACCCCTACGCAAGAATGACACACACAAATTGATTAATGGTCCAAACTTGTTGGGGGAGTTCAGAGAAAGTCATATTTTGATCATGTGAACATACAAGGTTTCCAGACTAAAAGAAATTGCCTTGCTAATTACAAGTGTATGCATATTAGAGAATCAAAAACCCCCCAATGTCATTTTCTCCCCATTAATTAAAGGAGGAATTTCTGTGAAGCAAAAAATTGACGGACTGATGAGGAATTTAAAGACTAATTCAAGGTTGTTGTAATTGATATTAGTCCTGGAATTTTATGAATTTTCTATGTTGTTTCTTCTTTCATAGTTTTTGACAAATTCAAGCCCTCCTAGTATGCAAGGGTTGCATTATAAATTCTGACAAATCAAATAAAGTTATTATCCAATACCTCCAGCAATAAGTTTTTAAAGAAACCATCAAAAAAAGAGAAGAAATTACACAGCTTCCATATTTTTAGTATGAGGGTGATTATAACTTATATCATTACATTACTACTAATTCAAGAAGTGGCCATATTTCAAAATAGCTGCATACAGAAAAAAACCTCTTTAGGTTTAGGAATTTGGCCACTGCTAGCTGTTTCTGCCATGATGAGACCTGCTCCGCCGCCTCCTCCACCACCGAGAGCCGGTACAATAATTAGTCCATTATTACTTGTTCCATCTTCTGCTCCAAAGAATCGTTACAGAGTCAGGCCAGGAGTATTCCCACCCCCACCACCTCCATATTGACGATTGATCATGTTCATGTCTTTATTATTTAAAGTTTATTATTTTTCTACGGCGACCTTAAATTAGTATTATCGGATTCTCGTTTTAATATTTATAAATATTTAATCGAATTTTTAATAAGTATACAAATAATTTAAGCAAAAGATATTGAATTTACGTGAATATGTCACCAACTACTATATGGTATATATTGTGTAGTTTAGTGGATGATTGCTATTAATTTCATATAATGGAGTAAACCTTTTTCCTCTCCTTCTTTGCTTCCCATTGTTTTATTGAGCATCTAGGTATACTTTTCTTTAATTTTTTTTTGTTTATGTGTAGTGTTTAGAGAACAACTTGCAGTAACTTCAGGTTCAGGGGATGGAATTATTTCACCCCCAAACTGTAATTTTGTTGCAAGAAATGCTTAGTTAGATAACATATATACCCATTATTGTCCTTTCTCTCTTTTTCGTTGTGCTCATACAAAAACAAAAGGGGGAAGATTACTTTTAGCCCACGGTAAAAATTATTTATATCAGATAGCCATAAATGTATATAAAATTTGTATACTTTTTGAATATAACATACAGTAAAAAAATTCGACTATCATTTTGAGCGTGGCTTGTAACAACAAATCGTCGCATCGAGAAAAATAAATAATTAAGACCAGAAAATTGCATAACAAATGTAGTATTTGATTTTAATAAATGAAAGTGTTACAATCTCTATGGTATTCCTCTGATTCTTCAAGAATGTAAAGTATCTTAATGAGCTTGACTTTGATTTGATTCAAGGGCTTGTAAGGCTTGGTCTTGAATCTCCTTCTTGAACTTGAATTTGTATTTGATCACGAATAAGTAATTTGATCTTGAATGCCTTGGTATTTGATTTGACTTCGTTCTTGATCTTGAACTTGTAGCTTGAGTGTTTGATCCCCGAGCTCTCTGCTTGCTTCTTGTTATTACTTCTGGTGTCTTCTAGCTTTATGAAGAACTCTATTTATAGTTGTAGGGAGTCGTGTGGCTCTACGATTTGATTGATCCAATTGAACTGACCAATACCCTCTATACACTTGGCACAACTCTAATGGTTGTTGATTTGACTTGGTATGCCACTCTTTCTTAACATATGTCATAATTTTATTGACTCATTTATTTGACTTGAATTGCCATCACTTGACACGTTGCATGAGCCTGAGTTTTAATTTGAGCTTAATATTTATTGAATTTAGGAATTTATTCAAATTTAATATGAATTTTAGTTCTACAAAATTCATGTGTTTGTAAATGCCCTTGCTTCAAGACTTATCGCAGTTTGCCTTTGAGATGAGTCTTGAAGTACCAATGACGTTCATCCATTTAAGAGAAAAATCTAATAAACTTTGTCAATGCTGCCAAGTCCATTAGATTAGTTACGTCAATTTCCTTCCAAAATATACAATATAGTTTGTTTGTCATTTGCTGGTGGCTTTAACCCTTCAATTCATACTTAAATAATTAAATAATAATGTTAAAGTTATGAATCTTGAGCAAATCAGTAAGCGTATATGGCATTGGAACACCATATTCTATGCAAGATCACGTCATTTTCTCGTTAAGTTGTTTCCTGATCTTACGTGTTTCTCTTTTGTCTTGTATGGAGTTTCCCTTTCATTATTGTTTGCGTGAAGCTTCTTTGATGGAATTTGCTGCACTTTTGCAAATTTCAGTCATTATAAGTCTATCTACTCAATTGGCTTCTCTAATATAATATATGTTGCTCATGTGCTCGATTATCTCTAAGTACTTTGGTTTGAGATGAAATCTTTAATATTTGCTAGATTCCATCTTTAGTCAGCCTGACTTATTTACAAGGATCTTACCAGTTGCCCTTGAATTTTCAATAGGAACAGCTTCAAGATTTTATCACTACAAAAAAACAGGTAAATAGCGGAGGTTAATATTGCAGTTTGCGAGGGTTATAAACCTCTGCTATTTGCTGTCACGGCGGTTGAGCAGACCCCGCAGTAAGCGTCGCCACAATTAATTGCAGCAGTTAAATGCGGGGGTTTTCCGAACCACCGTGACAGCAAATAGCGGAGGTTTATAGCCTCCGCAAACTGTAATTTTAACCTCTGCAATTTCATGAGCGAAAGTAGATTATTATTTTTAAAATTTAATATTTTTTGAGTATGGGGGTTGTAAACCCCCGCAATTTCCTATGTGTACACCATAGGATCTGATCAATTTTTCTTTGGGGTTTTTAATTATCCACATCTATTTTTAAATATATTATAGAATTGATTTTTATCATCAATTTGCCATACCCTTTCCCTAATATCAATTGAAATATTTATGCTTAAACCAAAACATTAAAATTAAGAAATATCAACATTTCATTAACCATGAAAAATACTATGACAGAGTAGTATCATATGTCATCAAGCTAAATTATAACATAGTTAACCGTCTATATTAATCAACTATTACATTGTCCTAAATATATCCACTTCAATAAAAATGAATCTCAATGATCACTAGAATTACTAGCGCCAGAAGATCTTCTTGTATTCGTCGGTGAAACGGATCCACTAGCTGCATCACTTGGCTGCAGCAAAAAGTATAAAAAAAAATACAAGTATTAAGAGAACTTACCACTGAGATAAAAAAAAAAACTTTCGCTAACAAATTCTGGAAAACCAACTGGGAGATGGGGTAAAAACACTGTGACTGAATATATAAGAGCTAGATATGCTGATTGCGTTTAACTTCTGTACGTTGATATTATCAGATTCTTTAAATAATTATTATAGGTAACTATATATATTGATTAAATATTACCAGTACTATATAAGAAAATTGCAGTAACATGTTTTTTGTAAAATAAATTGACATTGTCAGTTAGGATCTTATGTATTTTATATTACAGACAAAATGTACATTAATTAGGCAGCATTAATTGTTGTACCAAGTATATATGTTTAGATGTACTCTTGAGACAATAAACGACATTGAACAAGTTGCAAATCATATATTAAGACAAGAATTCTGAATTTTCTAGTTAAATATAGACAGAGGAGATCTGACAAGTATTAGAATATCTGACAATCCTAATTCAATAAAATACAAGAAGCAAGAAGAAACAAATATGAAAGAGCAATAAAACACACCGAAACAATCATTTCAGCTTCAATTATGAAGAGTTATTCAGAAAAAAGTAAAATTCCAAACCTACTTTATAAGGTACTATGAAATCAAAACAAGTTCTTTTATTGCACCAAAAATAAAAGAACTTAGCATACCGTTGTAGGAGTAGAAGCAAAGATCCCAGCAAATTATTCTGGTATTGACCCTTCCTTCATTATCATGTATGCTTTGAGAGTATTCATCAATTGATTGTACATCTCTTGGCATCTTGAAGAAGAACATCCAACATTATTACTCACAATTCTAATATTACCAGGACGAAGATTTGTCTCTGAAAGTATTACTTGGAGTAGCTTCTAATCCTAAACATCTCACCCTTCCAGGATGTTCTTTGCCTAAAACCTTACCAACAACATCATTTGGAGAAATTTAAGACTCATCCACTGTACTTTCACTAATTGCTAGCTAAGTTTTTCCTAAACACAATACACATCAAAAAAATGTTGCGTTTTTATTAAGGGGTGTGAATGGGAAATGGAAGAGGTACCTTTTGGATTGCACCTCTTCATCTCACCTTTTGATTGTCTATAAATTTAGAGGCTTGGCCTCATTTTTCAAAAAGAAAAATCTGAAATTATCTCCTCTCTTTCTACTTTGTTGCATTATTTTTTTTAAATAAACATAAGGGTCAAGTGTGATTTGCTCTGTATTTTGAGTTCGTTGGTATCCTGCAGTTTGTATTGCCACTGTTGCAGGAAGGTTTATTCTGTTTCATCCTGGGAGGATTTAATCCATTACCTTGGCAACTTGTGAGGGGGTTAAAATTCCTTAAGGACACACAAGGAAATTGTGGACTCGAAATATTTCTTATCGTTTACAGATTTTCTGTTTCTTCTAACAGTTTTCTAATTTCTGATTTTGAAAACATGAGATGAATAACAAAAAATCTATTAACTAGAATTAACAATTACTTTCATTTTCGTTATATTTTTTGTTCCTGCAGCAACAATTTACAAACTTTCAGTTTTCTGGAAAGTTTTGGGAAACTTAGGATACTCATTTAAGTGTTCGTTAGCTTTTATGAGTAAAATCTATGTAACTGAACTAAGGCAGTTGAGGAAGTTAATACTCATTGAAGTGGCTGGACCTTTCTAACAACAATTTTGCATGGCTTAATTCCATCAGCATTTGGAAATTTGTCTCAACTTCACTTTCTTGATTTGTCTTTTAATTTGTTTGGAAACTCTACTCCTGCTGAATTTGGTAGGCTCAACAACCTTAGAGAATTGAACCTTTCTAACAACTTGCTCACTGGTTCAATACCTGATGAGCTTCAAGGGCTAGAGAATTTGCAATATTTCCAAATTTACTAACAAATTGATGGTCCCATTCCAATATGGGTTGGGAATTTGACCAATCTTAGAGTGTTTGCTGCTTATGAGAATGAGTTTAGTGGTGATATTCCAGTTAATTTAGGCTTACACTCAGAGCTCTTTGTGTTACCATTTGTAAGATGAAACAAGACTACAAGAGTTTGTACACTAGAAACAACTGGAAAATACATAACCAAGAATATAATAGATTAATAGTTCAAAACACAAAATGGAGAAACAAAATGCAAGGATCATGGTTGGTCGAAGTAAAGGTTGTAAAACCCTTCAAACACCAGAATCTTCTCATTTTATAAGGTTACAAGATGTTTGCATGCTAAATTTTTTATTATTCTCTTTAATGGTTATAAGGTTACAGTCTGTTCTAATTTAACAAAATCTAAGAACTTTGGCGAGAGGTCAAACAAGGTAATATCAAGACTGTACTCATTACCCAATCATTTATTACACCAAAAAGAATCAACAAATTACAATAAAACATACACCAGACATTATATGCAATTCAATGGGGCTGTTTTATTTAGCTGCAATTTGGCGCTAATTTATCATAGAATTCAATGTAATTTCTTCCTTTGTGATTCATGAGGCCGACTTCAATCTACACTTGTGAATGTTACGTAATTGCAGGAATTCACAAGGAACTCGAGGATCACAACACTGCTACAGGATCGATCGAGGAAACAGTTAGAAATTAGATTTTGAGATAGGAAGAGAAGAGAGATTGAGAGAGAAAAGATGTAATGTGTCTTCATATATGTCAACAATGTATCTTACAATAATTTATAGCTATTACATTTTAACATCCCAACTAACTCCTAACAGATTTCTAACAGATTCTTTGAAACTAATTTTCCCTCCAACTAACTGCTTCTAACTTTCTTTTAACTGCTAACTAACTAACTTCATTTTGCTTCGATTGATCTGCTGCCATTTTGATCTTGAAATCATGTATCAATACTCCCCCCAATCGAAGATCCTTGCTCACACGGATCAAAGGAAGGAAATCTGGTCTGTAAGACTGTAGTAAACTCCCAAGTAGCATCCTCACTCGAAAGTCCCTTCCATTTAACCAAGACCTGGGCAACAACTTTATTTCCTTTCTTTACCATCCGTCTTTATAAAATGACCTCAGGATCAGGACAGTATGGACTTGCTAAATCAAGGATAGGAGGATAAGCAATTTGTGATGGAAACTCATAGCACCTTTTCAATAATGACACATGTATTGTGGGGTGAATTTGAACTTCAGCCAGCAATGACAATGTGTAAGCAATTGGACCTACTCTTCTAAGAATCCGGAAAGGTCCATAGTACTTGGAAGCCAGCTTATGAGAAGAGTGGTTGGAAATAGTTACTTGTTTGTATGGCTGTATTTTAAGATAAACCCAATCACCAATCTCAAATTGTCTATCACTCTTGTGGCTATCATCCTGCTGCTTCATCCTATGTTGTGCTCGCCTTAATGATGTTTTAGCAGTTGTAACTTCATTTCTCTGTTGATCAGCGTGTTATCAACTTCAGTAGAAGCTGATTCCCCTAGCAAATATGGAAAATGTAAATGAGGAGGTCGACCATACAATGCCTCATAAGGAGTTGTCTGTATAGCTGAGTGAAATGAAGTATTATACCAATACTAGGCCATAGATAAACAAGAATACCAGTTGGTAGCATCATCATTACAGTAACACCTCAAGTATGTCTCCAAACTTCTGTTCAAAACCTCTGTTTGCCCGTCCGATTGAGGATGATAAGCAGATGAAGTATTTAATTGAACCCCTTGTAATGAGAACAAATCCTGCCAAAATTTACTAAGGAATACTGGATCTCTATCACTAGTGATAGTCTCAAGAAGTCCATGTAACTTCACTACATTGTCAAGGAACACTTGAGCTACAGATTTGGCAGTATAAGGTTGCTTCAAAGGAATGAAATGGCCATATTTTCTCAACCTGTCCACGACAACTAGGATAACCTCATACCCTTTTGATTTGGGTAGACCATCAATGAAATCCATACTGATTTGAGACCATACTACTTTTGGAATAGGTAGAGGTTGCAATAAACCTGGATAAGCAGCTAAATCTGATTTATTTCTTTGACAAATATCACATTTCTGTACAAATTCCTTCACTTCCTTCCTCATGTTCCTCCAGTAGAATAGTGTGAGGAGTCTCCTTAGTGTAGCTTCGACCCCTGAATGTCCTCCTTGAGGTGATGCATTCCATAAGTTGATAATAGCTTCTCTTAATTGGTGATCCTTGCCAATCACCAATCTGCCTTTCCTTCTCAACTGTCCTTGAGACCAAGTAAATTGTTTGTGAGACGATGCATCCCTTTGTAGCTTCTCCAAAAGTAGCTTCAGTTCTGGATCAACATTCCAGCTATCCATTATAGCTTGGAATAGTCAGTATCTCCCTATGAAATGATTAATATCAACAACTCAGCCCCAGTCATCCTAGAAAGAGCATCAGCAACCTTATTCTCCACTCCTTTCTTGTACTCAATTGAGTAATCAAATGGCATCAACTTGGTGAGCCACAACAACTGTGAATTAGTATGTAATGACTGTTCCATAAGGTATTTCAAAGCTTTCTAATCTGTTGATAATGTACTTCTGTCCCAACAAATATTGAGACCACTTAGTGACTGCATGTACCACAACTAATAGTTCTCTATCATACACTGATAAGGCTGTATGCCTTGGTGATAAATATTTACTCATGAAAGCTATGGGATGTCCTTCTTGCATTAACATTGCTCCAATACCCTGACCACTTGCATCAGTTTCTACAATGAAAGTTTTTGTAACATCTGGTAAAGCTAGAACAGGAGCTTCAGTTAAAGCCTTTTTCAGTGCTGCAAAAGCTGTGTCTGCTGCATCAGACCACTTGAACCCATTCTTCTTAGTTAATTCAGTTAAGGGTTTACTAATCAACCTAAATCCCTTTATAAATCTTCTGTAATAACCAGCTAGACCTAGGAAACCCCTCAGCTGCTTGAGTGTTGTTAGTGTAGGCCAATCTTGGACTGCCTTTATCTTTTGAGGATCAGTCGAAACTCCTTCAGGTGTGATAAAGTGTCCTAAATACACGATTATTTGCACCCCCAAAGAAACACTTGCTTTTCTTTGCAAGGAGTTGGTGTTTGGTCATTTCCACAAAGACAGATCTCAAATGAGTCAAATGTTCTTCCATGTTACTACTGTATATCAGTATATCATCAAAGAAAACCAGTACATATTTTCTAAGGAACTTCTGAAAGACAAAGTTCATCAACCCTTGAAATCTTGCAGGAGCATTAGATAACCCAAAAGGCATTACTAAGTACTCGAAGTGGCCAGAGTGTTTTCTAAAAGCAGTCTTAGGCACGTCTTCTGCTGCCATTCTAAGTTGATGATACCCTGATCTTAAATCTATGTTAGAAAAGATTTTAGACCCCCCCAGCTCATCTAACAAGTCTTCCACAATAGGAATAGGAAACTTGTTCTTGATAGTATGCTTGTTCAAATCTCTATAATCTACACATAATCTCCATGAGCCATCTTTCTTCCCTACCAATACCACTGGTAAAGAAAAAGGACTGCAACTTGATTGAATGATGCCTTGGTCTAGCATTTGTTGTACAAGCTTCTCAATAATATCTTTTTTTACTGAAGGATACCTATAAGGCCTTTTATTCACAGGTTCTGTTCCTTGTTGTAAAACAATCGTGTGATCAAAAACCCCTCTAGTAGGAGGTAATCCTTTAGGTTCTGCAAACAACTCCGTATATTCATCCAACAATTTCACTAATCTACCATCTGTCATTGGTTCATCCTCAGTTTTTATAACATGCCATTGTTCTTCTGTCTCCCCCATGGGTATCACCTGAATCATACATAATTGAGACAAATCCCCTGCATTCTTAACCAGTGTATCAACTTCTTGTACCTTCACTTGATTACTAGCCCCCCTTAGAAGGTGTTTCCTTCCCTTGTACCAAAACTCCATAGTTAGTTTTCTAAAATTCATCTTAATATCCCTTAGTGTTAGTAACCATTGTACTCCTAACACTACTCCCCATGAATCTAGAGGTAGCAACAAGAATTCTGCTGAAAACTCAGTTCTTTGTAATAGCCAAGTTATTGTACATAATCGATCTACCATCATTTTCCCATTAGCAGTAGCTACTAATTGAGGTTTGGTCGATTTTATTGTACACCCTAGATGCCTGACCAATTTAGGAACTATGAAGTTGTGTGAGCTACCTGTGTCGATCAATATGCTTAAAGCCTTCTTTGCATGATAACATGTGACCTTTAATGTTCTATACCCCAGTTACCCATTCAAAGCATGGATGGATATTTCCATTTGTTCCATACCCTGAGTTGGTTCCATCAATTCAATTTCCTCCTCTTGAATATCCTCTTCTTCACTAGCTACCACCCCTTCTGTTTCACTTAACTCCAATAGATATAACTGTTTAGAAGAGTTACATCTATTACCTGGCACCTATTTTTCATTGCAAAAATAACACAACCCCCTTGCCCTCTTATCATTCATTTCATCTATGCTTACTGTTCTTTTGGTAAAGCCCTTATTATAGAAAGAGTTACCAGAATTAGGAGTTGGTAATATAGGCTTACCACTGTTGCTTGGGGCTGGATACCTCCTTGTTGAAAAACTTGTTGCATAGGACTGTTGCTTAGTGGTAGTTAGGTATACTTCATGCATCCTTGCAGTTCTATAGACTTGAGATAGAGTTGTTGGGTTGGTTAATTTCACAGCAATGTTCAACTCATGTTTCAACCCCCCTATGAAGCAACTGATTGCATTTTCTTGAGATAATCTCACCCTATTCAAGTTTCTTTCAAAGACAGCTTGATAGTCCCTAACATTCCCAGTTTGCTTGATCTTTTTGATTTCCTCCATTGGATCATCGAAGTCAGATCCAAACCTTTCAACTAATGCCATCACATATTCATTCCAAGTAGCAGGTTGCAAGTACTGTCTGTATCTCATGAAAGAGATATGCCATTGGATAGCTTCTCCCTCCAATTGTAAGGCAGCAACTTCTATCTTTTCTTCAGCATCTACCTTTTCCATAGAAAGGAACTGCTCGATTTTGAATAACCAGGATCTCAGATCATCTCCATTGAACCGTAAAAACTCCATCCTATACCACCTAGAGAAGTTAGAGTTATGGTGATTACAACTCGTAGGACTTCTTTCTCTCTGTGACCTAGTTTCAGAAGGTTCTCCATCATCTGTTAATGGAGCTTTGTCCTTCTGATGTTCCTTCAAATTGTTCATCGACTCTTTCCATTCGAGTATAGTTTTATCTAATTGTTTCAAAGATAATACTTCACCTGATAACGCTCCTACATCAGCTATCAGCTTCTGCATCAATTCACGAAGATCAGAGTTGTCTTCAGTTGCACTATCAGTCGATCGTGTCCCTTTCGCCATAGCTGCCAAGGATCAAACAGATTTGATACCAATGTTACGTAATTTTAGGAATTCACAAGGAACTCGAGGATCACAACACTGCTCCAGGATCGATCGAGGAAACAGTTAGAAATTAGATTTTGAGATAGGAAGAGAGAAGAGAGATTGAGAGAGAAAAGATGTAATGTGTTTTCATATATGTCAACAATGTATCTTACAATCATTTGTAGCTATTACATTTTAACATCCCAACTAACTCCTAACAGATTTCTAACAGATTCTTTGTAACTAATTTTCCCTTCAACTAACTGCTTCTAACTAACTTTTAACTGCTAACTAACTAACTTCATTTTGCTTCGATTGATCTGCTGCCATTTTGATCTTGAAATCATGTATCAGTGAATTGAACCAACTTACATATAAACAGAAGTATTCACCATCACTTAAGATTTAAGGTGGGGAACAGAAAAGACACAAATTACCTCTCACAATCCAAGGGGTTACACGAGTACAGTAGCTTGTTCAATTACTCGTGTACAATCAAATTCAGAAAGCAGAGCAACTCCCAAAACCCTAACGAATCTGAACTGAAATCTACCTTAAAAAATGAAGAAACAGTAAATAAAAATGGAATACACTTACCTTATACTACGATGAACAAATTAGGTATTTCTAGCTTCTCTACTTCTTGATGTTCTTGTTGAGAATGGAGTGAGACAGAGGGTTTGGGGAAAATTGTATTCTTAAAACCCCAAACAAAATTACTTCATGAAAAAATTAGGGATTCATGGAAGAAGAATGCAAGCAGAAAGAAGAGGTGGAACGCGGAAGAAGCGTGGAAATCAGAGAAAGAATAGAGTAAACTTGGGAAAGGCGGGTTTCTGAAAAGATTGGGGCAAAAAATGGAGGAGTGTGAAATAAATTACGTATAATTTTTCGGTAAATAAAATAAATTATCCGTTATTATTGTATAATTTTACGGAGGTTTTAGACCCCCGTAAATTGTATATTTTGGTGGAGCTGCAAAACTATGCAAATTGTAGAGGTTATTTATAACCTCCGCAAATAAATCTCCGCAAAATTATGCAAATTGCGGAGGTTAGTTATAACCTCCGCAAATAAACCTCCGCAATTTACCCGTTTTTTTGTAGTGAATTTGTCATGCGAATAAAATGATTTTTTATTATTCTTATACTGGTTCTCACAAATTTCGCACCAACATCTCATTCCAACATATTTTTTCTTTTAATATTTTTCGCATAGCTTCTGAACTTATGTGAATAGCAGACTTCACTAACTTCTGAACTTCATATGTTTTTTAGAAGTTCTTCCCTCTTTTGTACATCCTGGATACTAACATTTTTCACTATTATTTGGACAGTGAATAGAAGAAGTTTCAAACTGCCTAGGCATTTTGTTTTTGATAGATAACAAATTTTCTCAACTTGCGAGTTATTTTATGGTCATTTTTTTGGGCAGAATAGAAGAAAATATTCTTTTGTAGCAAGAGTTTAATCCGTCTAAGTAAAGGCTTTACATTGCTAGAATCAAAGACTTGACGTTGTATGAGGCAAAGATTATAATACCGTCTAAGTCAAAGATCTTACTTTTGTTCTAGGTGAAGACCATTAAGACCGTCAAAGCGGAAGACTTTACTTTGCCTGAGGAAAATACCATTACACCTTCTAAGTTGAAGGCATTGCCTTGTCCAAGGCAGAGATTGTTAGACTATCTAATGGGCTGACTTTACTTTGTCCGACGCGAAGATAGTTACACCATCTAAGCTGAAGAATTAATTTTATTTGAAGCGAAGGCCATTACATCGTTTGAGCCAAAAATTTTACTTTGTCTGAGGTGAATATCATTACACTGTCTCAACTAAAAATCTACTTTGTCTGAGGTAAAGACCATTACACCGTCTGAGCCATATATTTTACTTTGTCTGAAGCAAAAATCATTACCTCATCTAAGCCGAAGATTTTATTTTGTATGAAGATTTGACTTCATTTATCTGTGGCAAAGACAATTATCGTCTAAGCCGAAGACTTTATTTTGTATGAAGATTTGACTTCATTTATCTGAGGCAAAGACCATTACACCGTCTAAGCCAAAAGATTTTACTTTATCTGAGGTGAAGACCATTACACCATCTGAGCCAAGAATTTTATTTTGTTTAAAGAAAAGACTATTACCATTTAAGCGTAAGATTTTACTTCGTCCGAGGTAAAGACCACTACACCGTCTAAGACAATGACTTGCTTTACCGCCAAAAATAAAAATAAAATTGACATTATGGCGTAAAGGAATGAAAACTCGTCCTCATTTCAAGAAAACATAAATCAGAGATTGCATGAAAGACATGATTTTTTAAGAAGCTGACCACCAAGAGCATCTCTCCAGTTTCAATCTTCACATGTAATTTTACGATCTCATTCATATAGATATATTTATCCCTTATCTTCTGTAGGTAGAAGAAGAAATCAACTTAAAAAACTTCACTTAGCACAGAAAACCTCACAGTTGAAGAATCATCATTCTCCAACATAAATCAAGGCATGCAATCAAACAAATTAACGACTTGATTCCTTCAAAGAATTCAAGATATAGATATGTGAAGAGTGTGCAGACTATATCAAAGTATTCTACCACACATTTGAAGATATGCTAAAACTTCCAACTAAACATTATTGAAGGCTATATCGATTTAAAGACTTCAAGACCTTATTTGTGGCTTCTGGTTGGCTTTCACTTGAAGGCTTGGTGGCTTAGAAGAGTTTAACTTACAGACTTCAACCTTTTAGACTTGGCAGAGTTAAAGAATTCTTCTTGAAGACTTGATGGATTTGAAGACTTCTTTTGAAGATTTGGTCGACTTGAAGACTTTAACGTGATGATTCAACTTGAAGACTTGGTAGACTTGAAGATTTCAACTCGATGATTTTGTTTATTTAAAGAATTCTATTTGAAGGTTAAATTCGAAGAGTTCAACTTGAAGATATAGGCAACTTGAAGACGTGGCAGACTTGGAGGCTTCAACCTGACGACTTGGCAAATTTGAAGATTTCAACTTGAAGATTTAGCCTTTTACTAAAATACTACAACCATTCTATCTGAGACCTTAATTTGACATGGTGGGCTTTCCCCCATTGAGCCATCAATATCTTGTAAGACAGAGAGTTCAAAGAAAGAACATATACACCTAATTTTCACGTGTCAATCAAGTAAATTATATTACATCATACTTCATTCCAATAATGCCTTCGGTATATATATATTTTTTGAACTCGTATGACTGAACTTAGAATGAAACTCTAAGCTGCTTACGTACCTCGGTAAAGAGGATCAAGTCATACCGTATTTCGAAATGGGAGATTTTTTTTGTATAATTTATTTTAATGTCCTAACTTTTGTCTAGACCGCCTCTTTCACGGTTTTCAACCTAGCAAACTTTTTTTTGGGGGGGGG
>ML375131.1:259973-270975 GCA_005239525.1 Nicotiana knightiana
GGGGGAGGGGGTGCACAATTTATACTCTTGCGGGCCAGGAGTAACATGCATTTTGTGCTCGCGCGTCGAGGAACACAATTGCTTTCTTCAAGGATAGTATCTCTTCATGAATTTCCCATTGATGGAGCCAATCTGTAAACCTTCCGAGTCAACTATCTTGTAAGAACCATTTGACCTCCTGTACAATATATGGTCCATCCCACTTAGCAGAGAATTTGCCCCCAGATCCATGAGTGGTAATAATAGGCCTGTTAACCACAAGAACTTGATCACTCACTTGGAAATATCTAAGGCGCACCCTTTTGTTAAATGATCGAGACAAGTGACCTTGATAACATTCAAGGCTTTGTGAGCTTCTAGCCTTTTTTTCCATCAAGAGCTTCCAATTCTTCAAGGTGTAACCGAGCATTTTCTTCAATAGTGAGTCCTTCTTGAATGGCAAGCCTCAACGATGTGATTTGACGCTCAAGTGGAAGGACTACTTCAACTCCATAAACAAGTGAATAAGGAGTCGCTTGCGTTGGTGTGCAATATGTGGTCCTATATGCCCAAAGAGATTCTTCCATTCTCTCATGTCAATCTCTCTTAGACTTAGAGACAAACTTTTTTAACAAGTTGCAACATGTCTTGTTAAATGCTTCAGCAAGTCCATTAGCAACAACATAATACATGGAGGAATTGCGTTGCTTGAAGCCAAAAAGATCACCTATTTTATTCATCAACTTGTTATCAGATGGCTTACTATTGTCTGTCAATATATATCGAGGAATGCCAAGGTGATAGATAATATTGACCCGGATGAAGTTAGCCACATTTTCCTTCTTTACTTCGTTAAGAGAAACAACTTCAACCCACTTCGAGAAGTAATCAGTTGTAGCCAAAATGTATAAATGTCCACCAGAATACTTTGACAATGGCCAACAACATCCAAACCCAAGCATCAAATGGCCAAGAGGGAACAATTGGATGCAATATTTCAGGTGGTTGATGTATGAAGTTAGCACGGAATTGGCAAGATTTACACCTTTGAGCATAATCCAAACAATATTTCACCATGGTTTGCCAATGGTAACTCATTCTTTTAATGTGGAAATGAAGTTTTGGACAAAATTTATGCGCTCCACATACTCCAGAATGTGCTTCTTGTAAGGCTTGAAGGGATTCATCAGGCCCCAAACAACGTAAGAGCACTCCATCCAATGATCGTTGTGGAGTGTATCTTTGTAATAAAGAAAGCGAGGGGCTCTCCTTCGGATCTCTGTCTTCCTTCGGGTATTTTCTAGTAATATCCCTTAACAAAGATAATCAATTAATGGTTTCACCAATATTTAATCTCAACCTCAAGAACGGAAGCAAGATGCTCAACTTTGCTTTCTTCTTCTTCGTATTCCTTAAGTGGGTGAACTATCCATCTTTGGAAAACAATGACTTGCGTTTGATTAGGCAAAGATAATGTAGAAGCTAAGGCTGTTAATGCATTAGCTCTCTTATTTTCATTTCTCGGCACATGTTGAATAGTTACCTCTCCAAGCCAACTTACCAATCTCTGAGAACATTTGTGATATGGGACCAACTCTGGCTTCTTGACCTCGTTGGTACCTAAACGCTAATTGATCACTAATTTGGAGTCTCCAAAAACTTGTAGTTGCAATTATTTTATGCCCACAACCATTTCAAGCCCAAGGATAAGCGCTTGATATTCAGCAATATTATTGGAGCAACGTTGTGTCAGAGTGAAATAATATGGAAAAACTTCTCTTTGAGAAGTGATAAACATTCCAGCACCAGCTACTTCACGATGTGCAGCGCCATAAAAATACATCATTCAAGGAGGTTGAATTTCTATGACCATTGAATCTTCATCAGGAAATTCATGAGACATCTCCCAATCATCTGGAATCGGATGGTCCGCTAGGAAGTCTGCTAATGCTTGTCTATTTACCGCCTTTTGAGGAACATAGACAATTTCAAATTGGTGAACTTGGAGGTACCACCTCGCTAATCGATCACTTAGGACAGGTTTAGACATGAAAAACTTGATAGGATTCGCTCTTAAGACGAGTCGCACAATGTGATCTTGGAAGTAATGCTTCAGCTTCTGAATAGAGAAGACAAGTGCCAAACATAAATTCTTGATAGGTGAATACTTGAGATCATTTGGCGCCATCATCCTACTGAAGTAATGAAGTGCATTTTATTTGCCTTCATTGTTTGCTTAAGCAGGAAGTGTTCCTACTGACCCTTCCTGTGCTAAAATTTATAATATTAATGGTTTTCTAGGTATGGGGGCTGCCAGTACTGTAGGCTTCATTAGATATGATTTAATTCTTTCAAAAGAATTCCTAAAAGCTTGGTCCCATTCAAAAGGAACTCCTTTCTTCATGAGACGACTGAACGGTTGGCATCTTGTAGCCAGACTCGAAATAAATCTTCTAAGATATGCTAACTTATCTTGTAAACTTTTTAATTCATGAATATCCTTAGGCTCGAGCATTTTTAAGATAGCATCCACCTTAGATTGATCAATTTCGATAACTCGATATGGAACAATACCAAGAAACTTTACAGAAGTAACCCCAAAGGCACACTTCAACGGATTCATTCTGAGTTGGTATCTCCGAAGTCGTTTGAATACCACCCTCAAATCTTCTAAGTGATCATATCTCTTCCTTGACTTTACCACCAAGTAATCTACATAACACTCCACGTTTTTGTGAAGCATGTCGTCAAAAGTGTATTGCATTGAACTTTTATATGTAGCACTAGCATTTTGCAAAACCAAAAGGCATTACCTTGTAGCAGTATATACCTTTAGGGGTTGGAAAGGCGGTAAGTTCTTCATCCTTCGGTGCCATGCAAATTTGATTATATCCAAATGAACCATCCATGAAAAACATCGCCTCATATCCAGTCGTGGCATCAATCATGAGCTCCGGGATGGGAAGAGGAAACTCATCCTTAGGACAAGCGTTATTAAGGTCCCTAAAGTCAACACAAACTCAGATTTGGCTATTCTTCTTTCTTACAGGGACGATGCTTGAAATCAATGTAGGATATTTAACTTCACGAACAAAACCAACCTCAATAAGCTTGTTAAATTCGGTTTCAATCAAGGTAATCCGTTCAGGTCTGAAGCGACATTGTGCTTTCTTCACGGGATGAGCACCTCGTTTCACAACAAGATGATGAACAACCACCTTGGGGTCTAAACGTGGCATCTCTTTGTAACTCCAAGGAAATACATCTTTGAACTCCTAAAGTAGCTCAATATATTTGCTTTCTTCATCATCATTTAGAGAGGCACTTACATAGATGGGCTTTAGATCTTCAATAGCTCCAAGATTGACTTCTTTTAGTGCGTCAACCGTTGTCTTCACCCCTTCTTCAAGCTCAGGTGGTGCATCTTTAGCGTATTTCATCATCTCGAGGATCACCATCATTGAGAGATATGTGATGACATACATGAATATTAAGGAATTTTTCCTCGATTTCCGTATAAGATGAAGCATTTTGTTCGTCATGAATGGTGATATGATATGATGAACCTACACTTTCTTCATCTTCCACACGTTCTTTAGTATGGACTATAATGAGTATTTTCTTTGAGGACCTTTCTGCATGAAACTACAAGTTACGTCTCTCACCTCATTCTAGAAGGAATCGGACTTGGCCAATCTATGGTTAAAATCTCCTTTTAGCGAAGATAGATGTTTCGATCCTTCTATTACTTCCATGAAGCTTGTGTTCCTTCTTCAATTTTCCCAATATATCACAAACTGAGGTCCTTGGTTTCGTATGTCGATCAAATATAGAAGGCTTCTCCTTAAATGTGATAGACTCCTCTATAGCAGCGATGCAATTGCAACTTGCCCTTTTTTTGGAGATACGCATTGGCGCGGGTTCTTTGTAACCCAACCCTTCACGTGATTGTTTCAGGGGGTACCCTTTCTCTGTCATCATATTTTCAGTAGGGTTAGAAGCTTCAGGAGGGAGCTTTCCCAACTTGGATGGTTCATTAGGATCATATCCAGCTTTTGCTAACAACTTGTAGACATTTGGAACAAATACCTCATCTGTGCACTATGCAGGAAGTGCTAGATTTAGAAGCGAATTAGGGTTTGATGATTTTACAAACCCTTTAAGAAACTTTGTGGACGACTTAATTGCATCAATTTCCTTGACATGAAGGGTCAAGCCTCCTTACACATTAGCTTGTAGTTCAGAAGATGGATCTTAAACCTTCGTTGCCTTTGTGACATAACGAAGAGTGGGAGTTACTTTTTTACTTGAAGATGTCTTATTTATCTTGTTTCTGTCATAAAGCACTTGATCCTTTTCAACCGTAACTTTTGCCTTGCCAGTTGTGACATCAACCTTTTTGCAACACTTTTGGTCGGCATCACGTCATCAACCTTAACCTCCTTTGAGACATAATTCTTTAAGTAGAATTTTTCATCGGTAAAATATGATTCAACCTCAGTAAAGGTCTTATCATCAACAACTATCTTCTTTTTGACTCCATCTTCATAGTACTTCAAGCATTGATGGTAGGTGGATGAAACCATTTTGTTCTCGTGTATCCATGGCCTTCCTAATAAGATATTATATGGGGTCTTTACATCGATCATGTGCATACATGCGCTTGAACGCATATCTCCCATATTGATATCTAATTTGATGGCCCCTATAGCTCTTTGATCCCCTTGATTGAACCCTTGAATCGTCAAACGACTTCCACGTATTTCATGTTGATACCCAATTTTGCCCTCATATTTTTTCAAAAAATATATATACTTTCAAAATAGCATTTTGCATCATTATTTAGTTTACAAATCTATACAAGCATTTTCTATAGTTTTCCATAAAATTTAGAGCTTTAAATTAATTTTCTTGCATTTAAATTATATAAATATTTAGTAATTATCCCTTTAAATTATTTTGTGATGACTTAATTGCCTAAAATTATTATTTTGCACCTATAATATTGTCACGACCCAAACTCCCAACCCACTGGATCGCGATGGCGCCTAACACAACACTTGCTAGGCAAGCCGATGTTAGAAATTTATTAACCATTTCCTTTTAAAGTTACTTAAACATAATAGAACGATTTAAAATAAACAGGAAATCTGATAATTCCCAATAAGTGACTTCATGAATAACATTTGAAATAATAATGCGAACCATGAACTACTTTTAAAATGTATAACTAAACTACCCCAGGGTCTGGTGTCACAATTCACAAACTACTAAGAATACTACAATTAATGGTTGAAAGAAGTATATATGTCTGTTTTGAATGAAATAAAACAGAATCTACAAAGTAAAGAGAAGACTATAGGAATCTGCGGACGCCAGCAGATCTACCTCGTGTCTCCGAACAAAAGTGCTCAGCTACTAAACTCTCCTAACTCCAGCCGGCACCTGGATCTGCACAAAATAGTGTAGAGTGTACTTTCAGTACTACCGTCCCCATGTACTGAGTAAGTGCCGAGCCTAACCTAGACGAAGTAGTGACGAGGATATGGCGGGGCGTTAACAATATAACCTGTGAACAATATAAATGACAAAAGCAACAAAGAAACAATAATAATAAACTCGATAACCACTAACTTGCAATAGTAAATAAACAAAACAACTTGGATAACTCCTTTTAGATATCAATTATAATCAACTCCTCAAAATTTCCAAGTTTCAATTTAAATCACAATAAAAATCAGAGTGTGAAAACCTTTTTAATAAAACCGGAGTATTCAATATCCTTATTTTTGAAAATCAGTAAAACATATATATTCACCCTTATAGCTCCTTGTTGCGGCGCGCAACCCGCTCCCACCTGTCCACTCTTATTGCTCCTCCCTACATATATATCACCTTTATTTCTCCTGTTGCGGCGTGCAACCCGCTCCCACCTTTCCACCCTTATTACTCCTTGTTGTGGCGTGCAATATACTCCCACCAGACATATCATATCAGTTTATTTATAAAAACTTTCACAATTCAGGCCAAGCCTTCCACAACATTTTTGTATATCCACAATTATAAACAGAAGCTGTAAAACTCATAAACTTCATCAATTATCATTTCATAATGAAGTCAACCGGAATTTATATACATATCGTTAAAACTGACAACCAGCTCAATCATTAAGTAACACAACAAAACCAAGAAAATGGCCAACACTTCCAAATTACTTGAAGTAAGGCTTAACAATGAATCAACGAATCCAAATAGACATATAAACCTCAATGATCATGAACAAAAAAATAATTGGAAAACGGGGAAGGGATCATATTTAATAGACAATTAGGTGGTGCATAGATACCCGTCACCTCACCTATACACCACACACATACGAATTCACATAGCCTATACACCACACACATTTGAATTCACATAGCATTAAGTTGGGGATTCCTATTCCCTCAACCCAAGGTTAAACCAAGCACTTACCTCAATTTCGCAGGCCACTCACTGCTCAATTACCGCTTTTCCTTTCGAATTTGCCTCTAACCCGCTCAAATCTAATCACAATTAGTTTAATATCATTAATTTATGTTAAAGGAACTAACTTTACTGAAAAATTATTATCTTCCTAAGTTTTCTCAAAAAAAGGTAAAAACCCGACCTGACCCGCTTAGTCGAAACTCGGGGCTCGGACCAAATTACGTTTACCATTCACCCCGAGCCCGAATACGCAATTAGTTTCGAAATACGACCTCAATTTGAGATCAAAATTGGATTTTTACAAAATTCCCTAATTCTACCCAAACCCTCAATTTTTACCATGAAAATTCTTGATTTTGGATTGAAAAGTGATGAAAATCATTGGGTAATTGAAAGAAAAGAGTTAATGAACACTTACCTATGATTTTGGAAGAAAAAAGCCTTGAGAAAATCGCCCTAGGTCTTCTATCCTTGTGAAAAAAAAAAAAGGCTGGAGTTCTAATTAATATGAACTCACTGCCCGACCCTCGCACCTGCAGCGCTTGGGTCGCACCTGCACTTGCGCACGTGCGGAAAGGCTTTCGCTTCTGCAGAAAAGAGCTAGGCAGCTTGGGATCGCACATGTGGTTGCATTACCACTTCTGCGGTCGCGCACTTGCGCTGAAGGGTCCGCACCTGCGGACGTAGGGGAGCCCATGCTTGGTCGCACCTGCGGCTAAAGGCTCGCAAGTGCATGAACACCAGAACTGGTGCACCAACAGATTTCATAAGTTCGAAACATCCCGGAGCCTACCTGAAATTCACCCGAGCCCTCGGGGCTCTAAACGAAATATGCACGCAAGTCTAAAAATATCATACGGACTTGCTCGCGCGATCAAATCATGAAAATAACCTTCTAAACTATGAATTTAACCTCAAAACTCATCATTTTTCTCAAGAACACTTAACTTTCACTATTTCTCAACCGGACGTCCGAATCACGTCTAATCACTCTGATTCTTACCAAATTTCATAGATAGGATGTAAACATCATAACAAACCTATATCGAGCTCCGGAACCAAAATACGGGCCTGATACCAACGGTTTCAAACATTAATTCATTTTTTTATTTCATTAAAAATCCAGCAAAATAATTTCTTTCAAAAATTGATTTCTATAGCTAGGGACCTCGGAATTCTGTTCTGGGCATATGCCCAAGTCCCACATTTTACTGCGAACCTTTCGGGATCGTCAGAACACAGATCCGGATCCGTTACTAAAAATGTTGAACAAAGTCAACTAAAACCAAGTTTTAAATTCCAAAATTACTATTTCTCATATTTTCACATAAAATCTTTCGGGTTTCACACCCGTACTGTGCACACAAATCGAGGTAAATAAAATTAATCTTTTTAAGGATAATGAGCCAGGAATGGTGTCTTAATTTATAGGATGACCCTTGGGTCATCACAATCTCCACCTCTAAAACAAATTTTCATCCTCAAACGGACATAGAAAATTACCTGAATTGGCAAACAAGCGGGGATATCTACTCTGCATGTCCGACTCGGACTCCCAAGTAGCTGCCTCAATAGGCTGACCCCTCCATCGCAGTCGAACTGAAGGGTAACTCTTTGATCTCAGCTGATGAACCTGCCGGTCTAGAATGGCTATCGGCACCTCCTCATAAGTCAAATCCTTGTCCAATTGGACAGAGCTGAAATCTAACACGTGGGACGGGTCACCATGATATTTCCGGAGCGTAGATACATGAAATACTATCTCTCTAACCATGAATTCCACATCCCTAACTTTACGTTCGGCGTAACTCTTTTGCCTAGATTGAGCTGCACGAAGTCGATCCTGTATAATCTTGACCTTATATAAGGCCTCTTGAACTAAGTCTGTACCCAATAACCGAGCCTCTCCCAGCTCAAACCAACCAACTGGAGACCTACACCGCCTACCATATAATGCCTCATAGGGAGCCATCTGAATGATCGATTGATAACTATTATTGTAGGCAAACTCCGCTAACAGCAAGAAATGATCCCAAGAACCTCCAAAGTCAATAACACAAGCGCGAAGCATATCCTTTAGAATCTGAATAGTACGCTCGAACTGTCCGTCTGTTTGAGGATGAAATGTTGTGCTCAGCTCAACTCGGGTACCCAACTCTCGCTGGACTGCCCTCCAAAAGTGCGAGGTAAACTGCGTACCTCGATCAGAAATGATAGACACGGACACACCGTGAAGGCGAACAATCTCTCGAACATATATCTCTGCCAACCGCTTTTAAGTGTAATTACTTGCCACTAGAATGAAATGTGCTGATTTAGTCAACCTATCCACAATAACCCAAATGGCGTCGAACTTCTTCTGAGTCCGTGGGAGTCCAATAACAAAGTCCATAGTGATACGCTCCCACTTCCACTCAGGAATCTCTATCTGCTGAAGCAAACCACGGGGTCTCTGATGCTCATAATTCACCTGTTGACAATTCAAATAATGAGCCACATAAGCAACAATATCCTTTTTCATCCTTCACCACCTGTAGTGCTATTGCAGGTCCTGGTACATCTTGGCAGTACCCGGGTGAATAGAATACTTAGAACTGTGAGCTTCTTCAAGACTCAACTCACGAAGGCCATCAAAATTAGGCACACATATACGACCCTGCATCCTCAAAACACGATCATCTCCAACTGTAACCTTCTTGGCACCACCGTGCCGAACTGTGTCCCTAAGGACCATCAAGTGCGGGTCATCATCCTGTCGATCTTTGATATGCTCGAATAAGGAAGACTGAGCAACTGTACAAGCTAGAACATGGCTGGGCGAAATATCCAACCTCACGAACTGATTAGCTAATGTTTGAATATCTGAAGCTAACGGTCTTTCACAAACTGGAATACATGCAAGGCTACCCAGACTTACTACTTTCCTACTCAATGCATCGGCCACAACATTGTCCTTTCCCGGATGATACAATATAGTGACATCATAATCTTTCAATAACTCTAACCATCTCCACTGTCTCAAATTAAGATCCTTTTGCTTGAACAAGTACTGGAGGCTACGATGATCCGTGTAAACCTCACATGGTACGCCATAAAGATAGTGCCTCCATATTTTCGTTGCGTGAACAATGGACGCCAACTCTAAGTCATGGACATGATAATTATTCTCATGAATCTTTAACTACCGAGACGCATATGCTATCACCCTGCCCTCTTGCATCAATACCGCTCCCAACCCAACACGGGAAGCATCACAATATACCGTGAAATATCATGAACCTTATGGTAATACCAATACCGGTGCTGAAGTCAATGCTGTCTTGAGCTTCTGGAAGCTCGTCTCACACTCATTCGACCATTTAAATAGGGCACCCTTCTGAGTCAATCTCATCATCGGGGTTGCTATAGACGAAAACCCCTCCACAAAACGACGGTAGTATCCCGCCAAAGCCAAGAAGCTCCTGATTTCTGTGGCTGAAGTGGATCTAGGCTAGTTCTTGAATGCCTCTGTCTTCTTAGAATCTACCTAAATACCCTCTGCTGAAATGATGTGACCCAAGAAAGCTACTGAATCTAACCAGAATTCACACTTTGAAAATTTTGCATACAACTGATTATCCCTCAAAGTCTGGAGTGCTATACGAAAGTGCTGTTCATGCTCCTCCCGACTACGGGAGTATATAAGAATATCATCAATGAACAGAGTTACGAAGGAATCCAAATAAGGCTTGAAAAATCGATTCATCAAATCCATTAAGGCTGCTGGGGCATTAGTCAAGCCAAAAGACATTACCAAAAATTCATAGTGCCCATACCTTGTCCGAAAGGTTGTTTTAGGAACATCGGACGCCCTAATCTTCAACTGATGGTAGCCCGATCTCAGATCAACTTTTGAAAACACACTTCACCCTGAAGCTGATCAAATAAATCATCAATTCTCGGCAACAGATACTTATTTTTGATAGTAACTTTATTCAACTGCCGGTAATCTATACACATTCTCATCGATCCATCCTTCTTCTTTACAAACAAAGTCGGTGCACCCTAGGGGGAGACACTAGACCTGACGAAACCTTTATCAAGTAGGTCTTGCAACTGTTCTTTTAATTCTAGTGGGGCTATCCGGTATGGAGGAATACAAATGGGCTGAGTGCCCGAAGCAATATCAATACAAAAATCGATATCCCTGTCGGGTGGCATCCCCGGCAGGTCTGCAGGAAACACTTCGAGAAACTCCCGAACAATAGGCACTGACTCTATTGAAGAAATCTCGGCATCAGAATCATGGATATGAGCCAAATAAGCCAAACATCCTTTCTCAACCATGCGACGAGACTTGGCATAAGAAATCACTCTGCTGGGAGAATGACCAGGAGTCCCTTTCCATTCTAACCGAGGCAATCTCGGCAAAGCTAAAGTAACTGTCTTGGCGTGACAGTCCAAGATGGCATAATAAGGTGACAACCAATCTATGCCCAATATGACATCAAAATCGACCATGTCAAGAAGCAACAGGTCTACACTAGTTTCAAGACCCTCAATAATGACTACGCAC
>ML375131.1:271145-326837 GCA_005239525.1 Nicotiana knightiana
ATCAATACAAAAATCGATATCCCTGTCGGGTGGCATCCCCGGCAGGTCTGCAGGAAACACTTCGAGAAACTCCCGAACAATAGGCACTGACTCTATTGAAGAAATCTCGGCATCAGAATCATGGATATGAGCCAAATAAGCCAAACATCCTTTCTCAACCATGCGACGAGACTTGGCATAAGAAATCACTCTGCTGGGAGAATGACCAGGAGTCCCTTTCCATTCTAACCGAGGCAATCTCGGCAAAGCTAAAGTAACTGTCTTGGCGTGACAGTCCAAGATGGCATAATAAGGTGACAACCAATCTATGCCCAATATGACATCAAAATCGACCATGTCAAGAAGCAACAGGTCTACACTATTTCAAGACCCTCAATAATGACTATCACGAACGATATACACAATCTACAACAATAGCATCCCCTACCGGCGTAGACACATAAACAGGGACACTCAAAGAATCGCGGGGCACAACCAAATATGAGGCAAAATAGGATGAAACATAAGAATAAGTAGACCCCGGATCAAACAAAACTAAAGCATCTTTATTACAGACTGGAATGGTACCTATGATAACTGCATCGGAGAACTCTGCCTCAGGTCTCGCTGGAAATGCATATAATCGGGGCTGGGCCCCACCACCCTGAACTACGTCACTGGGAAGACCCTTGACAGGTAGCCCTACACCTCTAACGGGCTGGCCACCACCTCTAGCGGGCTGGCCTCCACCTCTAACATTCTGACCTCTACTTCTGACTACCTGACCCCTACTTCTGGCTAGATGGGTAGGTGGTGCTACAGCTGGTGCGGGAACTATAACACGAAAATTCTGGTACTGAAGCTGATTACCCAAAAATTTCGGACAAGATCTCTTAATGTGTCCATACTTACCACGCTCATAACAACCATCCTGATACTGAGGCTGACCCCGATGAACCGACTGACCACGATAATAACTCTAAAGAGGAGGTGCTCTGATAGGGGCTGACTGATCAGAACAAGGTAAGCAAGAACCGCGACCACCTGAGGCACCATGGAACGTCTGAAGTGTTGAATTAAATGTGCTAGAAGAATGGTCTCTACCCTAAGTGTCTCTGCCCCCAGATGAGGCATCGCTAAACCTACCAGAATGGCGAGTTCTCTTGTCTGACCCTTGACCTCCCATCTCGAGAACCGTCCCAACTCTCCTGGCCACATTGGCCGCATCCTGAAATGAAATCTCAGTCCCTGTCTCCTTAACCATCTGCAACCTGATGGGCTGGGCAAGGCCCTCAATAAATCTCCTAACCCTCTCTCTCTCAGTAGGCAACAAAAGAATAGCATGCCGAGCCAAATCCACAAAACGATTCTCATACTGGGTAACTGTCATGCCACCCTACTGAAGATGCTCAAATTGACGATGCTTCTATTCTCTGGTAGTGATAGGCAAACATTTCTCCAAAAAGAGGTGAAAAACTTATCCCAAGTCAGAGCAGGCGACCCAACCTGCCTAGTGAACAAATAATCCCTCCACCATTTCTTAGCGGAGCCAGTCATCTGAAACGCAACGAAGTCGATCCCATTAGTCTCCAAAATACCCATATTACAAAGAACCTCATGACAGCTGTCCAGATATTCCTGAGGATTCTACGAAGTAGCACCACTAAAGTGAAAAGGGAAAAACTTAATGAACCTGTCCAATATCCACAAAGCATCGGTGGACATAACTGCCCCATCAACGGGCGGCGCTGGAGCAACTACTAAATTACCCCAACTGGATTGATTGGCTGCTGGGGTCTGAACCTGAGGAGTAGTCTGATTAGGAATGTGGGTAACAGGAGTCTGGACCCCTCCTCCAGCCTGTGATGCGGCTGCTACAACAGGGAGTGCGACAGTCTGGGCTACACTCTCCATAAGGCCCACTAATCGGACCAAAGCATCTTGAAGTACCAGGGTAGCGATGAATCCCTCTGGGACCTGAGCTGGTCCACCTGGAACGGTCTGGGCTTGAGCCCCCCCATCAATCTCAATCTGGGGCTCCGCTGCTGGGGCTGCAGTATGAGCGATGGGCCGAGTCCTACCCCTGCCTCGGCCTCTGCCCCTAATAGGAGCCGATGTTGCTGGAAGACTAGATTGTTGGTTAGCGGAAGAAGAAGCACGCGTTCTCGCCATCTGCGAGAGAGTAGAAGAGTTCAATCAGTATTTGAGATACCAAGAATCGCACGACATAGTAGAAATAAAAACTGAGTTTGTTCCTAACTTCATAGCCTCTGTGAGATAAGTACAGACGTCTCCGTACCGATCCCTCAGAATCTATCAAGCTTGTTCGTGAATTGTGAGACCTATGCAACCTACTGCTCTGATACCAACTTGTCACGAATCAAATTCCCAACCCACTAGATCGTGATGGCGCCTAACACAATATTTTCTACGCAAGCCGATGTTAGAAATTTATTAACCATTTCCTTTTAAAGTTACTTAAACATAATAGAACGATTTAAAATAAACAGGAAATCTAATAATTCCCAATAAGTGACTTCATGAATAACATTTGAAATAATAATGCGAACCACGAACTACTACTAAAATGTATAACTATAAAACTGCCCCAACGTTTGGTGTCACAATTCACGAACTACTAAGAATACTACAAATAATGGGTGAAAGAAGTACATATGTCTGTTTTGAATGAAATAAAACAACATCTATAAAGTAAAGAGAATACTCCAGGAATCTGCGGACGCCATCAGATCTACATCGTGTCTCCGAACGAAAGTTCTCAGCTACTAGGATCTCCTAACTCTGGCCGGTACCTGGATCTGCAACAAAAAGTGCAGAGTGTAGTATCAGTACAACCGACCTCATGTACTAAGTAAGCGCCGAGCCTAACCTCGAGGAAGTAGTGACGAGGCTATGGCGGGGCGTTAACAATATAACCTGTGAACAATATAAGTAATAAAGCAAGAAAGAAACAATAATAATAAACTCGATAACCAGTAACTTGCAATAGTAAATAAAAAAAATAACTCGGATAACTCCTTTCATATATCAATTATAATCAAATCCTCAAAATTTTCAAGTTTCAATTTAAATCAGAATAAAAATCAGAGTCTGAAAACCTTATTAATAAAATCGAAGTTCTCCAAATCCTTATTTTTGAAAATCAGTAAAACATAAATATTCACCCTTATAGCTCCTTGTTGCGGCGCGCAACCTGCTCCCACCTGTCCACCCTTATTGCTTTTCCCTATATATATCACCCTTATTTATCCTGTTGCAACGTGCAACCTGATCCCACCTGTCCACCTTTATTACTCCTTGTTTCGGCGTGCAACCTGCTCCCACCCGACATATCATATCAGTTTATTTATAAAAACTTTCATAATTCAGGCCAAGGCTTTCAAAATATTTTTTTATATCCATAATTATAAACAGAAGTTGTAAAACTCGTAAACTTCATCAATTATCATTTCATAATGAAGTCAACCGAAATTTATATACATATCGTAACACTGACAACCATCTCAATCCTTAAGTAACACAACAAAACCAAGAGAACAGCCAACACTTCCAAATTACTTGAAGCAATGCTTAACAATGAATCAACGAATCCAAATAGACATATAAACCTCAATGATCATGAAACAATTAAGCCTAGAAGCAAATAATTGGAAAACAGGAAAGGGATCATATTTAATAGATACCCATCACCTCACCTATACACCACACACATGCGAATTCACATAACATTAAGTTGGGGATTCCTATTCTCTCAAGCCAAGGTTAAACTAAGCACTTACCTCAATTTCCCAGGCCACTCACTGCTCAATTATTGTTTTTCCTTTCGAATTTGCCTCTAACCCGGTCAAATCTAATCACTATTAGTTTAATATCATTAATTAATGCTAAAGGAACTAACTTTACTGAAAAATCATTATTTTCCTAAGTTTTCTCAAAAAGTTAAAACCCGGCCCCACTTGGTCCACACTCGGGGTTCGGACCAAATCACGTTTACCCATTCAACCCCGAGCCCGAATATGCAATTAGTTTCAAAATTCGACCTCAATTTGAGGTCAAAATTCCCTAATTCTACCCAAACCCTCATTTTTTACCATGAAAGTTCTTGATTTTGGATTGGAAAGTGATAAAAATCATTAAGTAATTGAAAGAAAAGAGTTAATGAACACTTACCTATGATTTTGGAAGAAAAAAGCCTTGAGAGAATCGCCTTAGGTCTTCTATCCTTGTTAAAAATAAGAAGAAAAGGGCTAGAGTTCTAATTAATATGAACTTACTGCCCGACCTTAGCATATGCGGTGCTTGGGTCGCACCTGCGCTTGCGGACATGCGGAAAGGCTTCCGCTTCTGTAGAAAAGAGATGGGAAGCTTAGGATCGCACCTGCGGTTGCATTACCGCTTCTGCAGTCGCACACCTGCGTTGAAGGGTCTGCACCTGCGGACGTAGGGGAGCCCATGTTTGGTCGCACCTACGGCTTACAGCTGCGAGCTCGCACCTGCGGCCAAAGGCTCGCAGGTGCGGGCACACCAGAACTGGTGCATCAGCAGATTTCATAAGTTCAAAACATCCCGAATCCTACCCAAAATTCACCCGAGCCCTCGGGGCTCTAAACCAAACATGCACGCAATTCTAAAAATATCATACGGACTTGCTCGTGTGATCAAATCATGAAAATAACATCTAAAACTATGAATTTAACCTCAAAACTCATCATTTTTCTCAAGATCACTTAACTTTCACAATTTCTGAACCGAATGTCCGAATCACGCCAAATCAACTCCGATTCTTACCAAATTTCACAGATAGGATGTAAACATCATAACAAACCTGTATCGAGTTCCGGAACAAAAATACGGGCCCGATACAAATGGTTTCAAACATTAATTCATTTCTTTATTTCATTAAAATTTCAGCAAACCAATTTCTTTTAAAAATTAATTTCTAAGGCTAGGGACCTCATAATTCAGTTTCAGACATACGCCCAAGTACCATATTTTACTGTAGACCTCCCGGGATTGTCGGAACACAGATACGGGTCTGTGTACTAAAAATGTTGTACAAAGTCAACTAAAACCAAGTTTTAAATTCCAAAAATTACTATTTCTCATATTTTCACATAAAAGCTTTCCGGTTTTATGCCCGGATTGAGCACGTAAATCGAGGTAAATAAAATTAATCTGTTTAAGGCTAATGAGCCTGGAATGGAGTCTTAATTTCTTGTTTCCGCCACCTCTGAACACCCACTGATCTCCCAAACAGAAACCCTAGCTGTGTCCCCTTAATTCCCTCTCCCAATCCCACTAATAATGATATTTGACCTTTGTTTGTTACCATATATGGATCCTTTGGGTACTGGTTACGCGATTTTGGTATTACTTAGGTATTTGCCTAATTTTGGCAAATACCACCTCTATATCATATGAGAATCGACTCAATATTGAAGATTTGTATGATATCCCATCCATATACGCGAGATGAGCTGGATTCTTCTTACCTGTTGGCCGATTTCGAGTTTAAAACCCTATCTTGGGTTTGGAGTTTGATACCTTTCCTTTTCTGTTATTCTACTGACTTGCATGTGATATTTTACCCTTTTCTTCATCCGTGTTTACTTGATTTCTTTCCTTACCTATGTTTAATCCATTATTTTCCTTGTTTGTGCATCCAATTTTACTGCTATATAAACCCCTCCCCATTCCCCTTTGAGACAAACATTAGTCACGATAATCACACTAAAATTTGAGGCTGGTTCTGTTAATTCCTCCATTGTCCTGTTCTTTTCTTTGTGTTGGCCATCTGAAAGCCAAGGCAACTGGGAATCTATTTTTTGAACTTTCTATTGGTGCGAGCATTTCCCAGGGTTCTTTTGAAGCTCTGGGAACTTTGATGCATCGATATTTCTGGGTTCTTGTGGATCTTTTATTCTTTATTGTTGTCCGTTTAACTGGTAAGCTACTTGACTCTTGCAATTTCATCCCTATGTGTCTTTGATTCACATGTGTTCTCACCTCTGAAATGTATAGCTTAATGTATTTTCTAGATGTTTTTGTGCGCAATTCTGTTAATTCTGCTGTGTTCTAAGTCTCTTTAGCATCTAACGTCCTCCTAATGTTGCTAGGTTTAAGATTGCCTAAGTTTAGCCTGGATAATCTGATTTTCTTAAGTTCGTTTAATCAGTGTATGGGTGCTTGAACATTCCAAAAAACTTGCTTACCTGCCTTGTCCTTGATCTCTATAATGAATGCTTCACACTTGTGCTAGAACTTCCTGTGTTAATTATAACATGTTCCCTTGCTATTGTGTCACTCAACATGAGCCCCATACCCATTAGTGATTGACTGAGATCTTAATAGTTACCTCAACTTGTTTTCCATGCCTTGTTTGAACCATTTTGTTTTATGGCATAGCTTAGACCGTCTTTAGTTAATTAGTCTCAAAATATCTACATGTGCTATTTGGTATGAGATTGCTATCTTGCACTGCTTTGAATTTCTGCAATGTTTGTCATGCATGTACAATTTGTTTCAATTTGTATTAAGGCCACTTTCTATCGATTATGATCTTGCTTCTATGCTAATGTGTTTCCCCAATATGCCTTTGGTTCATTTGATACCCTATCCTTTAAGTGATTGTCACAATGTGTGTCCCCCATCATGTCTAAATACTGATTAACAGGGCACTAGGATGTATACTTAACTTAATTTTGACCTTTAGGTATCAACTAGTTTAGCATCATGCATCTGTACATGATAATCTATGTATACCTGCAAACCTGTTTCTTCTCCCAATTCTTTCAATATGAGGTTGTCTATGTGGTACTCTGCGATGTGTGAAATTATGCTGAACCTACTGACCTGCTTAACTATTTGCTCTGTATGCTCAACTTGGTGTATCACATAATTTCTATCCTTCCATCAATATCCATTCTCCTTATTTGCTATTCGTGCTATATTGAGTTCTCTTTCTTAGCCAGCTGAAATCCAAGGCTATTTAGGTTCTATTGTTGGTCTCCCTAGTGTGAGCACTGCTCGAGGTCCAATTGAGGCCCTTGTGAACTTTGACACGCTAGGGCTAGGTCCTAGTCACTCCCTCAACCTCCAAAAATGTTCCTACTATTTTACTTCCCATGTCATGTACTGTGTATCTGAGTTTGGTTGTTTCAAGTGGTGTAACACTTGATACCATGGTTAAGTAAATTGGTTTGGACTCTTCTACAAACCTTTGGGTCGTATATTGAACGTGGCTTTTGTTGAAGGCCTGGGTACGTCGTGCAAGAGATAGTGAAGGCCCAGGAAATGCTGGGTAATTGTTTTTGTTTTGGGCCTACTGTAGGCCTGTTCACTGTTATGTACTATTATTACTCATTATTGGGCCTGTAATAATCTTTGTATAAACAAATGGGGTTGTTAGTAAAAAGGAATGGGGTAGATTTTAATATTTACATGTGATGGGTAGATAACATGCCTATAGGACTTAATAATGTGTTTTCTATATGTGTCATTCACTCTCTATGCACAATGTAGAAATCATGTCATTAGGAGAAGCACACACACACACACACTACTTTTCTGCTAAAAAATCATGAGCTCAAATGCTTCAATTATCCTTTTTGCTACATGTTATTAGAAAAACTACCCTAGGAAATAAATATCGCTAAACTTTTCGTCAATTTGCATTGCTGCAGTATATCCACTAGATATCATGCCTATAGGATTTTAATCATTTCATTTGTTATTGTATCACACTGTTCACCTAGAAAACATGCCTATAAGGTTAAGGTATAACAATAATTGGTTCCAGGTGCTAATCGTTAGAGATCCTGTCTATAGGATACCACTATTCGCATTAATAACCGTTATTGATGCCCCTATCAACATTGTTTATCATTCACTTAGGCCACTATCAAAATAATGATTAATTATGGGTTTCACCCAATAGATTCCATTGTCTTTACTACATAAATCACTTAGACGCAACATCTACAGGATTAATAATTGGAAATCTTCAATTTCAACAATCAGTATGCGACAACTGTACAATCCTGTCTATGAGCAGCACCTTGCATCTGAAATTGCATGCATGTTTTAATTCAAAGTCACACATAGATCATGTCTATAGGGTTTAAGGTAATCAATTCCGAACAGATTAACATGAAAACCTGTTTCACGTGCATTTGTTGTTTTAGTGTGGAGCCCTTACCCGATATTTGGTGATGTAAACCAGCTGGACCAGAGTCATTTGCAAAATAGGTGCCCTAATGCACCTTAAAAAATTTTAGGTGGCGACTCTTCTCTTTTAATATTTCCTTAAAAGAGTTGTCACATGTCAAAACCCGAATTCGCGAGAAAAAGAGGTGCGACAGCATGGCGACTCTGCTGGGGATTCTTAGGCTCTTACCATAGCGAATTTGGCTTATATGAATTAGTCTTCTTTGATAAAAGTGCTTCTTTCTTATTTGCTGCTACATGCACATCCCTCCCTTATTCTCCCTTTATTTGAATTTGTGGTAATATGCAAATCCCTTCCCTTCTCCACCCTTCCTTGCTCAAATGGTCATAACATGCGTACCCCTTTTCCTAGTCATTCTTATTTGCTCTAAGCTACTCTTCATTAGTTTTAAAATACCTACATCATGTCTCTCCCCACCCCTACTCCCTTGTTTACTTCATTATATTCTCTATACTACACGTACTAACTTCTTCTTTTCTTTGTTTTTACGTTCTTTATGTTTTATCTTAATACTGCATTTATTGTTTTCATATATACTTGACAATGTGTTATTTATTCTTGCATAAAGAATTCTCCACATCATATTCCACTCATGACCAACTAATACCATAGCGGAACTTGATGAGTGCCCGCGCTCTTCCGAAATTACCCTTTAAATTGGGAAGGCTTATTTGCAGTAAACTAGTCGATCATCAGTGCCCTCGACGGTTCCGTGCCTTTCCCTCTCAAGTTGTTCACTTGAGAGTACCAATCTAGACCCTTCTAGAAACCTCGGTTCAATATCAACTGTGCATGCATCATGTCAAACCTAGTATTGGTTAGAACGTTGTCCGCGTGATAATCCACTAAGATAAGCCTTGTCCAAAGTCCGACGGGATTCCCATAATCCCAATAGACACCATCACATTATGTGCATTATTTGGAGAAAACATGCCTATATGTTGATCATTAATGTGCAAATAGTCATACCCGGAGGGGAAAAAATCTAACTTTATTTGTGTTGCAGAAAATGAGGCACGAAGTCCCCAGGTTCGTCATGGTTCAAACATCCCACCTTTGTTTCTTGATTGGTGGAAGAACCTCTCACCTAGTGACAAGAATCATGTGAAAAGGGTCCTCAGAAATTTACCCTCCTTATTGGATATTCGACCAAATAATGCATTGATTGAGGCCACCGCTATGTTTTGGGATGAGAAAAGAGTTGTCTTCCGCTTTGGTGACATAGAAATGACTCCTCTCTTAAAGGAAATAGGAGGCTTCGCTAGGCTACCATGGGATAGTCTGGGTTTACTAGTACCAGAAAATCACACTCCCCGAGGTTTCTTGAAAATGATGGTTTCAAGAAAATGATGAGTTACTCTGTCTGACAAAGTAATACATACCATTTGAATTCCTTTATGAACATTATGGGCATAGCAAGTCATATCGCCTTCACCATGATGAACTTTCCATTACTTCTTTGGGTTGGACACACCGCCGAGTTCTTGTGTTCATTGTCTGTTTCTTGGGGTTGTTGATATTTTCGATGAAAGGGGAGCGGATCCACACTCTCTTAGCCATGGTCTCTAGGAATTTAATGGAGGGAATTGAGGGAAAAACTTACACCATCATCCCTATGATCTTGACTGAAATGTATCGGGCTCTAGATCGATGCAAAAAGGGGTAGGGGCACTTTGAGGGCTGTAATCTGTTGCTGCAGGTATGGTTATTAGAACATTTCTAGAGAGGTGAATATCATCAAGAGCTTCTGCAATGACCACTGAATGACTTCATAGCCTACCATCATCCAAAAATAATGACATTTGTCCTAGATAGGTTTGCACAATCTGGAAGTGTTGTGAGCTGGGTGCGTTTCTTCAGCAACTTGACTGACGAAAAGGTACATTGGATGTTCGAATGGTTCCCTAGAAGCGAGTTCATCATCAGGTCTAGAGAAACCACTAATCTAGTATTTATCGGGTTAAGAGGAATCTATCCTTATGCTTCTATAGTACTGAGGCAAGCAGGAAGAAAGCTGGTTAAACCTTGGGTTTCCAACATGATCCAGTACAAAGTAGACTTTAAAGGGAACGCCATTCCGTTCAAATTTAAGGCATAACATATGTGGAATCAAAAGGTCATTGTGGAGAAAGATACTATCGAGCCAGACAGGGAGTCATGCCGGTCATGTGTACTTCTACCCATCATGGTAGGTAGATGATATAGCGGGAGATGTCACGCTAGGGATTAATCTGAAAAATAAGGTTATTGCCGATGCTGCTGAAGCACAAGTCAAGTATAGGATGTTGCGCAAGAGGGTCTTCGAGTCTGAAGCTAGGCATTTAGAACAGCACAAAGTGGATATGGAAGCAATCAACAAATGGATATAAATCGCTACTAAATCAATAGAGATGTTGGAATATTTGGAGCAAGGGCTAATGGAACTTGAGGGGAAGATGAGGAAGATGCTCTCGGATTGTTAGAACACGGAAAGCAATGAGGGAAGGCATCTATCAAGGGCTTATCTACTATTGGACATGCGCGACCTAGGGAACCTGATTGACGGATCCTAGAAGGCCAATCATGGAGAAGGTCCCTCTGGGGCCAAGTAGATTAGGAAACAATGTCTTTAGTGCTTTCTAGATACGATTAGATTTTGATTATAATAAGGCGAATGCCATTAGTGACTTTTCTCATTATTGTCGTTTTAGTAAGGATTTGGTTCGTTTTCGCTTTAATGAAATGATGCAATTATTGGCATTAATTGTCTCCAAATCTATGTGCCGCTTAGGCCTACCTCGGGCACAACAAGGTCCCTCAAATTAGTATGCGCATTTATTACATACATGTTTAAATATCGCAAGCATTCTTTTAATACTCCTTATTGACTTGGTTACCCTTTTGTTCTTTCCTTTTGCTTATTCCCATTCCCCAAGGTTAGTTCGTGCATACTGGCATCGCCAGCATATCACACCCGATCCTGAGGTCCTCCACCTCCTCCTCCACCAAGTGATACCAAAAACAAAGGAAAATCCAAATGGATGATATGAGCGGTATTAGGAAATTCAATGCTACCCATGTAGAGAATATTGAAACTTCATATGGTCGGAGTACTCCGATGCAGAACAATTTGGTCTTACGTCTGGAACATAAAATATTGGAGCTACAAGGGGAGCTTGAGCAGGTCCGGAATATGGCAAACCTTTCCCTCACCCTAAACATTCCTGACATTAACCAACAAAATGACCAAAACCTGACACCTCCCCAAAACACACAAAACCAAAATATGTAAAATCCTCCTGCACTTCATAAATATGCCACCCCTCCTCAAAACCATAATCCTCCACCAGTACATACCCTCCACAACACCATCACCATCCAACTCAGTATCCACAAACCACCACTTACCACACTCCCCAAAATGCACCACAACCTACCCCTGATCCCTAAAACTCAACCAACAACCACCATCAGATTCCTAGAGTCCATCAGAGAAATCCCATATACGTGGAAACCTTACCCCATACCCCACAATAGACCCTATACATACATGAATCCGGCGAGAAGGACCTGCTCATTAAGAACATGGAAGAAGAAGTCAAGAAACTTACTGGAAGAGTTCAAAGTGTCGAAGGAGGTAAAGGCATTGATGGTTTGAATTATGAAGATTTGTGTATTCAGCCAGATGTAGAACTGCCAGAGGGTTACAAACCTCCTAAGTTAGAAATGTTTGACGGGACTAGCGATCCGAAGGTGCACTTGAGAACGTATTGTGACAAGCTTGTAGGGGTTGGCAAGGATGAAAGAATCCACATGAAGCTATTCATGAGGAGCCTCACTGGAGACGCCCTGTCCTGGTACATTAGTCAAAACCCAAAGAAATGGGTTAATTGGGTGAGCATGGCGTCGGATTTCATGGATCAATTCAGGTTTAACACGGAAAACGCACCAGATGTTTTCTACATTCAGAATCTTAAGAAGAAGCCAACGGAAACTTTCTGCAAGTATGCTACTCGGTTGAGGTCTGAAGATGCAAAAGTAAGGCCAGAACTGGAAGAAGAACAGATCAATAAGTTCTTTGTCAAGGCTCAGGATCCGAGATACTACGAAATATTGATGGTTATTGAAAACCATAAATTTTCTGACATCATCAAGTTAGGGGAAATAATAGAAGAAGGGATCAAAATCAGAATGGTGACAAATTTTGGAGCACTCCAAGACACAAATAAAGCCTTACAGTCAAGAGGTATCTCCAAGAAGAAAGAAGTAGGGGCAGTGATGGTAGCCCAAGGTCCAAAGTCTCCTCTTACATACCAAACACCCCCACCCATATATCAACCTTCACCTACCAGATACCAACAACCTGCCGCCACTTACCATACTTATAACACTCAGCCATCATAATACCACTCACCACCAGCCCGCCAAAACTACCAAAAACCTAAACCGAATTTTGACTGCAGACCACCCAGACAATACACCCCAATTGCCGAACCCATAGGCCAAAGGTACGAGAGACTGAAAGATGTCAGTTATGTCACTCCCATTCCCATTGTTGCTATGGAAAACTCCTCCCAATGGATTAAACCAAATAAGACATGTGCCTATCACTCAGGCATGAAGAGTCCTACTATTGATGGATGTCGCACTTTGAAGGATAAGATTCAGACATTAATTGACACCAAAGTCATACATGCAAAGGAGGCTGCACTCGATATCCGTAACAATCCTCTCCTGGATTATAAGCGTGAACGTGATAGAGACCGATGAAGAATGGAATTCAGAAGGGTCGATTGGAATCATTCAAGAAGGGGATAATCCTAAAACATCTCCAGTCACTCTCACACCTATCGTGGTACAAACTTAGGTACCGATTGAGGTTGAGGTAGCCGCCCCAACTCCGTTTGAGGTTGAAGTGAAAACACCCTTCACCATGATGGTAGCACCTACGCTGTCTTTTAAGTCTAATGCTATACCTTGGGACTATGTTGCGGAAGCAAGAAAGAAAGGAAACGAAAAAATGGAAGAGACAGGTGTAGCGCAAGGAATGACCAGAACTTGTAGGGTTTATACACCCGAGCATTTGGGATCAATCTGACATGATGTGGAGGTCCGAAGAAGATGAAGTTCTAGCCGGCATAAGAGATCTATTCCTGGATGATGAAAACATGGACTGCAGTGCGATAGTTGAGGAGGAGGAAGGCCTTATTATTCAGACAATGGATAAGGGGGATGTTCTCAAGAATTGGACTAATGCACCATCAAGGGCCCATCGATTTCCTGGGTAGCCTGTCCACTAGCATCCTTTATTTATTTTTAAAACAATTCTATGGGCATTTAAGACATTTTCAGTATTTTGTTTTTAAACATTTTCATTTTGAAATAATTGCTCGAATCATTGAACTGCATTTGTTTGACTTTTCAATATTTTTTAATGGATTGTTGTTTTAGTATTTATTGTTATCCTTTACATTTTCTCTCTACAACATTATTATTACTTATCCTGATGAACCTACGACTGTGACATATAATGAGACAACGCAACATAAGGATAGTGATTCAGAGGATCTGGAAGAGGATATAATACCCGAGAAAATTGTTAGAGAAATGAAAAATTTTGAAAACAAGCCTAAGTCCAATTTGGATGAGACTGAAACAGTTAATTTAGGAGATTCCAAAACAGTCAAAGAAACTCGTGTAAGCATTCACCTATCATATGATATGACCGGTTTGAGCACGTCTATAGTGGCTCATAAACTACCAACCAACCCTATGTGTCCGCCTGTAAAGCAGAAGCTTAGAAAGTTCAAGCCAGATACGAGTCTGAAAATAAAAGAGGAAGTCACCAAGCAGATCAAAGCTAAAGTTCCCAGAGTGTTTGAATATCCAACCTGGTTGGCTAACATCATGCCAGTTCTAAAGAAGGATGGGAAATTCAGATTATGTGTCGACTATCGGGATTTAAACAGAGCAATTTCCAAAGATGATTTCCTGTTGCCCAAGATACACATACTGATTGACAATTGTGCCAAGCATGAAATCCAGTCCTTTGTGGATTGCTTCGCCGGATATCATAAGATCTGGATGGATGAAGAGGATGCCGAAAAGACAGCCTTCATTACACCATGGGGAGTGTATTCCTACAAAATGATGTCGTCTGGACTAAAGAATGCTGGAGCCACTTACATGAGAGCCATGACAATCATTTTCCATCACATGGTACACAAGGAGATAGAGGTGTACGTGGATAACGTCATCATCAAATCCAAAAAGGGTACAGTTCACATAACAGATTTGAGGAAATTCTTTGATCGACTTCAAAGGTACAATCTGAAACTGAATCCCGCAAAATGTGCCTTTGGAGTCTTGGCTCGAAAGTTGTTAGGGTTCATCGTCAGTCGCCGAGGAATTGAGCTAGACTCGTCAAAGGTCAAGGCTATCCAAGACTTGCCACCTCCAAAGAACAAGAAAGATGTGATGAGATTCTTAGGGTGTCTCAATTACATCAGCCATTTCATAGCACAATCAACTGTGATCTGTGAACAAATTTTCAAAAATGTTGAAGAATGACGCTGCAACAAGATGGAATGAAGAATGTCAGAAAGCCTTTGACAAAATCAAGGAATATTTGTCCACACCACCAGTCCTGGTACCACCGAAATGTGGGAGACCTCTACTACTCTATTTATCCGTACTAGATAGGGCTTTCGGCTATGTCTTAGGACTACATGATGAGACAGGAAGAAAGGAGAAGGCCATATACTATCTAAGTAAGAAGTTCACACCTTACGAAGAGCAGTATTCTTTGCTGGAATGCACCTACTGCGCTCTGACATGGATAACTCAAAAGTTGAGGCACTACTTCTATGCCTACACAACATATCTCATATCAAGGATGGATCTGCTAAAATACATCTTCTAGAAACCCATGCCTATAGGGAAGTTCAAAAAATGGCAGATACTACTGAGTGAGTTTGACATCATCTATGTAACTCAAAAGGCGGTCAAGGGACAAGTGTTGGCGGATCATTTGGTAGAAACTCCTGTAGGTGGGGAATACGAACCACTGAAAACGTATTTGCGATGAAGAGATATCATTCGTTGGAGAAGATATCACTGAAACCTACGATGATTGGAGAATATTCTTTGATGGGGTTGCAAATTTCAAAATAGTGTGTATTGGAGTAGTTTTGTATCACAGACAGGTCAACACTATCCAGTATCCGCAAAGCTCAGGTTTTCATGCACCAACAATATGGCAGAATATGAGGCTTGCATCTTGGGACTCAAGTTGTCCATTAACATGAACATCCAGGAATTTTTGGTAATTAGTGATTCAGACCTTTTGGTACATCAGGTTCTAGGAGAATAGGCTACAAAGAATACCAAAATATTGTTGTATTTATACTATGTACAAGAATTAATGAAGAGATTCACAAAGATAGAGTTCAAACATGTTCCAAGGATTCAGAATGAGTTCGCAGATGCATTGGCCACTCTATCTTCCATGATACAACACCTAGACAAGAATTTCATCGACCCTATTCCAGTAGGGATTCATAATCAGCCAGCTTATTGTGCTCATGTTGTCACGACCCAAAATCCAACACAGGTCGTGATGGCGCCCAACACCGGAGTCAGGCAAGCTAACAGTTGTTTACTAGTGTGATTATCCTTATTTGACATACCAACCCCACAATTACCAAGATTTTTAAGCTTAGATCATTTAAATAAAAGCGGATACATTAACCAACTTAAGTAAATACAACCATAAGGATCATGAACCAATATATACAGTCCCAAAATATAGAGTCTACTATGTGTGTGCCAGGAACTACTGTCACAAGTCAACAGGCGAAATAGTAGGATATACAAAAGATGATACAAACTGTACTGATGTCTGAAAGAAGTAGACAGAAATAAACAAAAGATAACTCCATAGTACTGCTGAGAATCTCCAAGGGAGGCAGCTCACCGTGGAGTCAGGTCCAGAATATACGTCAAGCTCCGGTCGGATAACCAGATGCACCAGCCTCAAAACCTGTACAATTAAGTACATAAGTGTAGCATGAGTACATAAATATATATGTACCGAGTGAGTATCCCGCCTAACCTCGAAGAGGTAGTGACGAGAGATCGACATGACACTCATTAAGGTCCAACAGTATAATTTAACAGAAAATAATAGAAACGGTAGGCATGAAAAGGCAGTGAAGCAACAAATATATGTTAAGTACTGAAATCCAAGAAAAATACTGGAATGAATAAAATAATTACCACTTCACTTTCCCCAAATATCTGTCAAATCAATATCCATGAATTCAGTAACAATTAAATCATACGCATGCAGGGTAAGGACAACCGGCCGGAGTCATAAGATAGTCATGCCCGTGCACTGCCGAGGGCCGAACGGCCTGAACCATAAGTGCACCTCTCCACAAAGTACTCACATCTATGCACTGTCGAGGATCGAACGGCCCGTACCAAAAGTGCATATCTCAGTCCTCTCTATGCACTGCCGAGGATCGAACGGCCCGTACCAAAAGTGCATCTCTCAATCCTCTCTGTGCACTGCCGAGGATCGAACGGCCCGTACCAAAAGTGCATCTCTCAATCCTCTCTGTGCACTGCCGAGGATCGAACGGCCTGTACCAAAAGTGCATCTCTCAATCCGCCATGGCATACGACTCGTTCCCATAAGAGTGGGGGAAATCACGCTCCGCTCGCGAAAATGTAAATTTGTGAAGCGGTCACATGCACACACATTATTCCTTTTTAATGAAAATACTTTTTAGTGAACAATTTCTTATAAGTTTTTCTCAAATTCCATAACTTCGGGGAAATAAGCAACATGTAACGTTAATTCATTAAAAATATAGTTCATATCAGGTAAAACACAAGGCATGATGTGGGCCTAACTATCCGGACATAATAGTAATAGTTGCTACATACGGACTCTCGTCACTTTGTACGTACGTAGCCCCCACAGATTGTCACATATAGCATTTAAATCACCTAGGGGGACAATTCCCCCTTACAAGGTTAGAAAGGAGACTCACCTTGCGTCGAATTTACTCCCCGGACCGAGAACGCACCCGAACTCCAAACTCTACACCCGATGACTCGAAACTAGCCAAATGTTATACAAATACATTAATTTATATCAACGCATGGAATTCTCCTATTATTTATCCAAATTCACCATTCTTGAAGAAATTCTAAAATCCGACCCCAGGCAAGCATGCTGAGATTCCAATAATTCTCGAAGGAAACACTCACACATAGCCTAAGGATCATTAATATACGATTTTTACTTGATTTCATAGCAAATTCACGGGTAAATTCTCAAATTATCGAAAGCCCTAGATTATTACCCAATTCTTGATTTTTCACTAATTTAGGTAGTTAATTTAGCTTGTAATCCATGAATGAAGCTAATATTAGAGTAGAATTTACTTACCTTCAATAACCAGGTCGTTTGCTCCTCTAAAATGGTGGAAATCGCCCCAAGGAAGAAGAAGAAGATGAGGAAACTAAATTAAAACCCGTGTATAAAAAAACACTGTCTGAACAGTGTTTCCGCACCTGCGGCTCGAGGACCGCACTTGCGGTCTCGCACCTACGAGCAAAGGCTCGCACATGCGGAAATGGACTAGGAAGCCTGGGCCCGTACCTGTGGAACTTTGTCCGCACCTGCGAGAAACGGCTTGCCCACTAGGGGTCGCACCTGCGAGGTTGGGACCGCAGGAGCGGTCCCGCACCTGCGACTGGGCAACCGCACCTACAGTCACACCAGAACAGGTGCACCAGCAGCTATTTCAGCTAGTTTTTGACCTCGTGTGGTGTTCGGGAGGCACCTGGGCCCACCCGAGCCCCCGTCCAAATATACCAACAAGTCCCAAATCATAATACAAACTCGCTCGAGCCTTCGGAACACCCAAAACAATGCTAAAACTCAAAATCACACCTCAAAACCCCTAGAACCAATCTTAGGAACTTTAAGTTTTCTAGACTTCGCTAACAACGCATCGAACCGACTTATACTACTCGGAATGACACCAAATTTTGCAGGAATGTCATAAATGACATAACGGAACTATTCCCAGTCTTGGAATTCCGTTCGACCCTCGATAACACAAAAACATATCCCAAACCACAATAGGAACTTTTTATTTCAATATTGGGCACCATAACGCTCCCAAGTCATCAGAAACCCATTCCGAACATACGTCCAAGTCCGAAATCATCATACGAAGCTACCGAAATCGACAAAACTCAATTCTGAGCTTGTTTACCCAAAATTGTTGAACGAAGTCAAACTTGGCCTTAAATGCCAACCTTAAGGAACCAAATGTTCCTATAGCACTCTAAACACCTCCGAATCCCGGACCACTAGTCCTCGCAAGTCATAAATCATAATAAGCCGCTATGGGAATTTTTATTTAGGGAAACGGGGTACGATAACGCAAAATGACCGGTTGGGTCGTTACACATGTTGAAGAGGAAACTGATGGAAATCCATGGTTCCATGACATCAAAGACTATTTTGTAAAAGGAGAGTACCCGGAGCACGCAAATCATACTCAGAAACGCATACTCCGAAGATTATCCAACCACTTCTTCCAAAGTAGAGGAATCTTGTACAGAAGGATTCAAGATCTGGGGTTATTACGGTGTGTCGATCCCAAGGAAGCATCCAAATTGCTCGAAGAGATACAAGGAGGACCCTCAAAATTCTAAAGCAAGGAAGTCGCAATGTCTCTAACAAGTGTCACAGTCATTGGTCCATCTAAATTACTTGATATTGCGTACCACTATATTTCAAATAACTATATTCATCAAATGCATGCATATTTTTTCAAAACATTATTTTCATTAACAGCCAAGTGCTGCCCGGGGTGACTCAAATAGGATCTCAAGGCACGAGCAAAAGCAAAGCAAGAAGACAAAAGCACGGACCAACCTTCCCCCACATAACTCACAACTTTTTCTTTGGATACAGGCATAGTAAGACAACAATATATGCAGACACACCAGGTCACTACCTTCAAGACAACAAATTATCTATCACAAGCACCTCCAGCTAAGAAATACTCTACTTCTCACTATCACTCATCGTTTTCTTTGCATGAGGCTAAGCCCTACCTCCTTAAATGCATAAGGCTAATCCCTGTCTTTCTTTACATGAGACTAAGCATTGTCTCTTCTTCTTGCATGAGGTTGAGCATTGCCTCCTCAACTGCATAAGGCTAAGCACTGCGTTCCTTTGCATGAGACTAAGCATTGTCTCCTATTTGCATGAGGATAATCATTGCCTCCTCAACTGCATAAGGCTAAGCATTTCCTTTCTTTTCATAAGACTAGGCATTGTCTCCTATTTTTATGAGGTTAAGCCCGGCCTCTTCAGCTGCATAAGGCTAAGCACTGCCTTTCTTTGCATGAGACTAAGCATTGTCTCTTATTTGCATGAGACTAAGCACTGCCTCCTTAATTACATAAGGCTAACTGTTGCCTTTCCTTGCATCGATAATAAGCATTGTCTCTTATTCTTGCATGAGGCTAAGCATTCCCTCCCTAATTGCATCTGGCTAAGCACTGCCTTTCCTTGTATCAAGACTAAGCGTTGTCTTCTCTTGTTGCATGAGGCTAAGCATTGCCTCCCTAATTGCATAAGGCTAAGTACTGGCTTTTCTTGTATCAAGACTAAGCATTGTCTCCTCTTCTTGCATGAGGCCAAGCATTGCCCCCCTAATTGCATAAGGCTAAGCACTGCATTTCCTTGCATCGAGACAGAGCATCGTCTCCTCTTCTTGCATGAGGATAAGCACGGCCTCCTCAATTGCTTAAGGCTAAGCATTGCTTTGTCCTTGCATAAGACCAAATGATATCTCTATTACGCTATTTAAAACCTGGCACTATATTCTATTCGTCTGCGACCGAGCATCATATCTTTGCATCTCATGGGCTGAAACATCGCCATTTTTTCCAAAGGCGTCATAGTCCGAAGGCATCATCCTCATAGCCGGAAGACACCATTCCATGGCCTGAGGATCTCTCAATATTGCACATCATTATTCAAAGGCAGCATGGTTAGAGGCACCATTTTCATGGCCCGAGGACATAATTTCATGGCCTGCGAATCCCTTATCACATGATTCATGGCCCAGGATGTCATGGTCTAAGGACATCATCCTCACCGTCCAAAGAAAACTTTCATGGTCTAAAGGGAATTTGAATCATGTTTAAATTCTCACAATAATCCATATATACTTGCATGAATTGTGTTTTGAGTTTTGCAGGTAATCCAGGAAGTAACCGTTCTCTTAATAGGAGAAATCTTCGCTCCGATGTCCGTTCACAACGTTCACATCCTGTAATTATTTCAAACGTAACCAACCAGCATCAGTTGCCCACTTTTACTTGATAACCGTTCAAATACTCGTTCTGAAATACATCCATTACGTTTCAAATTCACATTCATGGCTTCGCAAAAATTCTTCCGATACTGTCCTACCCCAAAAGAACCCTTTTCAAAACATACGACCACTCATATAACAACTTCATCGGTTTCGTTCGCCGTTGGATCTAGAACTACACATGACCTGATTCCTGTAACACTAGGGATATGTAGGCAACTCAAGAACTAGGGTTCGACCTCCATTTTTCAAAAATTATATCATCCCTCACTCAATTCAGGCGAAATTGGTCATCATTTTCTTTACCCAATAACTCTTTCATCATTCCCGGGTAAAGAGGGGCAGCTGTTGATACCCAATTTTGCCCTCATATTTTTTGAAAATATATGTACACTTTCAAAATAGCATTTTTGCATCATTATTTAGTTTAAAAAATCTATACAAGCATTTTTTTTTATAATTTTCCATAATTTTTAGAGCTTTAAATTAATTTTCTTGCATTTAAATTACATAAATATTTAGTAATTATCCCTTTAAATTATTTTGTGATGACTTAGTTGCCTAAAATTATTATTTTTCACCTATAATAAATGTTTCAAATATTGTTAGTTCATTTCATATAATTACATTAGCATTGTTTTGAGCTATTTATCTAATTTTGAAATAATGGCCTATATTCATACATAATTGCTCTTTATTTTATATTATTCGTGTTAAAATAGAATTTTTATATTTTTTAATACAAAATTTATTATTTAAGCATTTCAATGTACAAATAATATTAAATATTTTTATTTATATATGAAGCATTTTTTAAAAATCATTTTGATAAATTTTGAGTATTTAAATAGTATCCCAATTTTAACCTATTTTCGGACCCAAATTGGCCTAGCAGCTTAGCCCAATAACCCCCAGCCCAAACATACCTCTTCTACCCAACCCGGTCGGACCCCTTTTAGATAACCCGCCCCACTCCCCTTTGATCCTGGTTGTTGATCTGAAATGATCAACGACCCCTAATAAACCAACCCCTTTAAATTACCCCATTCCCTAACCCTAATCCCATTTTCTTTCTTTCGCCGCCTCTGAACGCGCCCTCATCTCCCACAAACAGAAACCCTAGTCGCCTTCGCTTAATTCCCTCTCCCAATCCCACTAATAATGGGATTCGGCCTTTGTTTGTTTACCATATATGGATCCTTTGGGTAGTGGTTACGCAACTTTGGTATTACTTAGGTATTTTCCTAATTTTGGAAAATACCACCTCTATATCGGACGAGAATCAACTCAATCTTGAAGATTTTTATGATATTCCGTCCATATACGCGAGTTGAACTCGATTCTTCATACCAGTTGGTCGATTTCGAGTTTTAAACCCTAACTAGGGTTTGGAGTTTGATACTTTTCCTTTTCAATTATTCTACAGACTTGCATGCGATATTTTCCCCTTTTCTTCATCCGTGTTTACTTGATTTCTTTCCTTACCTATGTTTAATCTTTTATTTTCCTTATTTGTGCATCCAATTTTACTGCTATATAAACCCCTCCACATTCCCCTTTAAGACAGACTTTAGTCACGATAATCTCATTAAAATTTGAGGTTGGTTCTATTAATTCCTTCATTTATTGTTATGTGCTTTTTGTTGGTGGGCTAAATTCCAAGGCTACTGAGAATCTACTGTTCGAACTTTCTATTGGTGCGAGCATTGCCCGGATTTCTTTTGAAGCTCTTGGAACTTTGACGCATCAATATTTCTGGGTTCTTGTGGATCTTTAGTTCTTTATTGTTGTCCGCTTAACTGGTAAGCTACTTGACTCTTACAATTTCATCCCTATGTGTCTTTGATTCACATGTGTTCTCACCTCTGAAATGTATAGCTTAATGTATTTTCTAGATTATTTTGTGCGCGATTCTGTTAATTCTACTGTGTTCTAAGTCTCTTTAGCATCTAACTTCCTCCTATTGCTACTAGTTTTGAGATTTCCTAAGTCTAGTATGGATAATCTGATTTTCTTATGTTCTTTTAATCAGTGTATGGGTGCTTGAACATTCCCTAAAACTTGCTTACTTGTCTTGCCCTTGATCTCTATAATGAATGTTTCACACTTGTGCTAGAACTTGTGTTAATTATAACATGTTCCCCTGCTATTGTGTCACTCAACATGAGCCCCATACCCATTAGTGATTGACTGAGATCTTAACAGTTACCTCAACTTGTTTTCCATGCCCTGTTTGAACCTTTTTTTTATGGCATAGCTTAGACCTTCTTTGGTTAATTTGTCTCAGAATATCTACATGTGCTATATTGTATGAGATTGCTATCTTGTACTGCTCTGAATTTTTGAGATGTTTGTCCTGCATGTACAATATGTTTCACTTTGTATTAAGGCCACTTTCTATCAACTATGATCTTGCTTCTATGCTAATGTGTTTCCCCAGTATGCCTTTGGTTCATTTGATACCCTATCCTTTCAATGATTTTCACAATGTGCCCCCCCCCCCCCCNGCACTAGTATGTATACTTAACTTAACAACTAGTTTAGCATCATGCATCCGTACATGATAATCTATGTATACCTGCACACCTGTTTTTCTCCCAATTCTTTTAATATGAGGTTGTCTATGTGGTACTATGCTATGTGTGAAATTATGCTGAACCTACTGGCATGCTTGATTAGTTGCTCTGTATGCTCAACTTGGTGTATCACTTAATTTATGTCCTTCGATCACTATCCACTCTCCTTATTTGCTACTCGTACTATTATGAATTCTCATTCTTTGCCGGCTGAAAGCGGGCTGTGAGCACTGCTCGGGGTCCAATTGAGGCCCTTGTGAACTCCGACACACTAGGACTTGGTCCTAGTCACTCCCTCAACCTCCAAAATTGTTCCTACTATTCTACTTTCCCCTGTCATGTATTGTGTATCTGAGTTTGGTTTTTTCAAGTTGTGCAACACGTGGTGTTGTGGTTAAGTAAATTTGTTTGGACTCTTCTATGGACCTTTGGGTCGTAAATTGAATGTGGATTTTTTGAAGGACTGGGTACGCCGTGCAAGAGATATTGAATGCCCAGGAAATGCTGGGTAATTATTTTTGTTTTGGGCCTACTGTAGGCCTGTTCACTGTTATGTAACATTATTAATCATTATTGGGCATGTAATAATCTTTGTATAAGCAATTGGGGTTTTTAGTAAAATGGAATGGGGTAGATTTTAATATTTACATGTGATGGGTAGATAACGTGCCTATAGAACTTAATAATGTGTTTTATATATGTGTCATTCACTCTCTATGCACACTGTAGAAACCATGCCACTAGGAGAAGCACACACTCACAGTCACACTACTTGTCTACTAGCAAAGCATGAGCTCAAATGCTTCAATTATCGTTGTTGCTACATGTTATTAGAAAACCTGCCCATAGGAAATAAATATCGTTGAACTTTTCGTCAATTGCATTGTTGTAGCATATCACACTAGAAATTATGCCTATAGGGTTTTAATCGTTTCATTTGTTATTGTATCACATTGTTCACCTAGAAAACATGCCTATAAGGTTAAAGTATAATAATAAAATCGGTTACAAGTGCTAATCGTTAGAGATCTTGTCTATAGGATACTACTATTCGCCTTAATAACCGTTAATGATGCCCCTCTCAACATTGTTTATCATTCACTTAGGTCACTATCAAAAGCATGAGTAATTATGGGTTTCTCCCAATGGATTCCATTGTCTTTACTACATAAATCACTTACACGCAACATCTACAGGATTAATAACTAGAAATCTTCAATTTCAATTGTCAAGCCCCGAACCTGGGGGCGAGACTGGAACTCAGTGCCTCACCTATCCTTGCGTACCAACTTGCAACTAAGGGACTCTGAACATATAATGTAAAACTTTGGCCATGGTCCACATTGCAAGATAATTTGCGAATGCTGACTAAACATCAATATCAAGCTGGGCCGACAAGGCCGCCATACCTACTACAACTAGCAAACCAACAAAATAGACATACAAGGCTTACAAGTCCGACATACTGCACTAACTGACAGGATATGTCTACAAGCCTCTACTGATGGATGTACTATGATCGGAATAGGGTCCCGACCTATCCATAACATATATATACATATATACACAAGATATACATAAAACTCTAGACCCGGCAACTCCAAAGGATGTGGAGCTTACCGATCAAGCTGAACTTGGGTAACACCTACTGAGGAGGTCTACCCGTCTATCTTTCTGAACCTGCACGCATGAAATGCAGCGTCCCCAGTAAAAGAGACAATCTGAATAATGGAAAGCTGAAATTGAACTGATAATAAAATAACTGAAAGTAATTGGGAGTCAAAGATAATCTAAAGGCTTGGTATATATATATAACTGCTCTGCCGTAGTAGGCTCGCTCATAGTCGCTCGGCCATACTAGGCTTTGTATCTCGGCCAACTGGGCTCACAAATAGGTGCTCGGCCATAGTAGGCTCGGTATATAACTTACCATCTGATCAGAGGTTTCCCAATAGGGTCCATGGATTATAGCTCAATGCTACTAAAAATATTGTAATACTGTATATATAGGTTCTCTGCTCTCTTGACTGGAACAAGACAATTCAATTGAATATGAAGTCCCGATAAGGGAGAATACTGTAACTTATGAGACTAGAAAAATGTACATAAATTACGGAATATTAATTTCTCTTTATGCCTTGTTATCAAACTCGTATAATTACGAGATCATGCAAAAATGAAAGAAGGGCTTAACCTTAACATACCTGGAGTAAGGAAAAATTCTTATGATATTCTTGAAAAAGATTGCACCGTAGTACCTTAGAATTTACATTTCACGCGTTATCCCATTGGCACGTAATCAACAAACAACATCATTCATATTTGGTATAGAAATATTTGCTCTTTGAAGGATCCATTTCAACCAGCCACTCTCTCAATTCTTTTATTCTTGATCTTTAGATATTATGAAAATAAAACATATCACTAGTGTAGGAAAGCTCTTATAATGGGTGTGGCCCACTTATTAGATGAGTAAGCCACTTAATTCTCTAAATTTGCCAACTATGTAATACATAATAGTCACATTAAAAGTGATCGGATGCTGCCACGTTGGAGATGTAATTCTTATCCATACATTTGATTTAATTATCCACTAATCACTTGATTAACTTGTTAATCTTCCATTAATCAATAATTAACCAATTACCCACATAATTAAGAATTATCTCAAATTACTCAAAATACTACTCACTTTTAACACACTTTGTACACCTTACTATTATAGTCATGTGGTACCTTGTATGGCATTAGTCCATAAGTATTGGGTATTATAGCTCGGACTGTATTTTATCCCAAATTTCCAAACTTCGACGAAACTTATTTCTTCGATTCTCTTACCCTCTTACCTCCACGAATTTACTTATCACTTGTTTGAAATTGCATAATACTTATAATCTCAAAATAAATTCCATTCCCGAACTTACATCGATTAACTTACGATGAAACTTTAACATATGAAAATGCGGAATGTAACATCTCATTTCCGAGCTTTCATCAATTTACTTATGGCGTACTTTCACGTACGAAAACATAGGGAGTAACATCATTCCCCCCTTTGGAACATTCGTCCTCGAATGTTGACTGATGCACTTATCATTATCATAACCCATAGCTCTTGCGAATGCTTTAGTACTCTCCTTGCCATCTAGGCAATTGTTCTGTGAATAAATCCAAAGGCCAGGGAATTCCCCCCTTTAGGCCTCTTTCTCAGACCATGACTTGTGTTCGAAATCCTTCCAATCTCTTAATTGTTGCTATATTCTATCATGCAGCGTGTACGACTATGACCTTGTATGTGCACCTATCCGACTCTTCTTTCCTTTTTCCTCTAATTTAACCATCCACATGATTGTACTGCATCTAGGTAGGTCATACGGTACCATGACTCTTACTTCAATTTATTATTACTGTGATCTGCTACCAAACTCCAGGTTACTCTCGTTGCTTGTCCTATATGTATAAGTGTAGTTCCTTTAATGTTTCCTCATTACTGCTCATCTTAAGAATGACAGCCTAATCTCATATCATACTTTTTTGCTTTTATCCATCCATTGTTGACTCACCCTAATGTTGATCTTAATTTACCACTGATAACTTGACCTCTTATTTAACACTGCCGCTAGGGCTCCCGTCCCATCGGGAAACATCTGGATTAATTTCCATAATTTTATTTCATAGCATCCCAATGTGATTCACTTTACGTGGGTATTTTAATCCTGCACAATTCATGAAATTTCCCTCTCTCTTTTTCAAATAATTATTCAATCGAATAAGGCCTAAACACCATCCTTCATCTATCACAATTACACCCTCATTCTACTACCAGGGTAGCATTCCATCTCTTCTAAATTCTACAAGTCTTAAGACTCCTTTGAGTTCATTCAAGCTATACTGAGCTTTCTATAACTTAGAGAAACCATTATCTCTCTTATTTTCATTAATCCTAAGGACTTATACATTTCTTGTCACCTCCTCACTCGCCTTTTCTTATCCTTACTCCTGTCATAAAACCTTGTCGCTTTACTATACTTTAGCTTTCAACCTATACATATTTATTTATACTACTCGCAACCTCCCTTCAATTTTCTTGCACCATAGATTTCCTTATGTTTTTCTGGAATATGAAATGAGACATCACATCATCTCTAACTCTTATTTACTCTCTTGGCTAGATCTCTCGGTACCTAGAAAACATAGGCTGGAAGATATGCTACTAACGATGCCGATATTAGTCCTGGATACTAAATCCCCACGCTTCTAGCCCTCTATCTGAAGTATGGATTATCCACAACCTTGTGCACTTTAGTAACGCATATGTTCTTCACCTTTTCCTTCTTACCTTAAAATATCGCATCTCATCTTCTACCTCTTTTATGACCTCCCTTCCACATAGGTATAATTCACATCCACAATTTAAAGTTTTGTTATACTACTTGCACCCTTGGTGTATTCTCAATCTGATGGGAGCTTCATACTGACTTCTTATGAGGCTGGTAATCTTCTAACTGGATTTACAGTAGATCCATTATAGAATATGGCTATTATACTATTTCTCTTGTAACTCTTATACCTAAAAGTAATCTTGCAATGTTCTCAATCACGAGGTCTATAATTTTCTAGGTCCAATAATCAAATTCAAGTTTTACTCCGTTGATATAACTCTTTAGTTTCCTTTCCCCCCTGATCAACTATGTAGGCTCAATCTATCTTCCAATTTGCGGCTCATGTTATTAGTTATTACTTTTAGCCTTTCATGGGCACTATGGAATACCCATGATACAATCCTTTAACAATTCAATCCTTTGTCTATGACTTGGGCTTAATTCGTTCTTTTAACTTATACTGGAATCTTCTATGGCTATATGAATGTCAACATATATGCTGCATGGATAATACTCCGAACTCTTAAGCGTGTTCATAACGTAACCAACTCTGGATCATTGATCGAATAATTCTTTTCGTTCCTTCTCAACTTTCTTTAACCGTAAGCTATTATTTTTCCTGGTCTTTCTACCCCCTTGTTGCGTGCATACCTAGCTTATCTTAGTGCCCACACATATTTTAATTCCATACAACTCATATGATCTTGAATATCACTTTTGATTTTTCTCCCCGTTCATTATCCACGGTAGGTGCCACCTCCTTATGGAGTATACAATGTTGTTGTGAGATTGTTGTTATAAGACCATTCCCTCTTTAGGTTACTGAGCTTAGATTGAAGCCTTCTTCCTTATTTCCTTAGCAAATCTTTTGTTGTAGTACTTAGGGAGGACCCTCTGATTCTTGCAAGGCTGTGAGCTTACTACAACGTTTATCCGGCGGAATTTTTGATGTTCTTCCTCGCCTATAATTATATGTAGTTACTTATCTCCATGCCCTTGTGCTTGTAGGGTTGCTTCTGAGCTGATATTTTGATTGTCTAACCAGTGGCACTCTCTTTATATCTGTATCACTCATACGGTACCTTTACTACCCCAACTCCTATCTTAATATTTCTCAAGGTTACGATGTCATATATGAGAGACTGAATGCCTCATGTTGGGTTTCACTGTGTTTATCTTGCACGATATGTTGATTTGTCTGTATCCTTTGTCCAGCCATAACTAGGCTTTTCCTAAATCAACTATTGACTACTCGTTGGCCCATTCTCATATCAGTATTCCGCGTAATCATTCTTGGGTTATTTGTTTTGTCTTAACTTACCTCTCGCGCTGGTTCCTTATTTATAAAAAACATCCCGGGCCAGAACCCTTACTTCCTCTCCTTGATGTCGTGTTTGCATAATATTTTGAAATCATAATATATCTATAGGATTTAAATAAGTTCAATATCATTCCTTTCTCATTTTTATTGCATTCTTCCTTTACCATTACATAGTCACTAGAATCACTTAATTCTGACTTAATGCCACATCACTCCATATTCCCCCTTTTAGTGGAGTACTAAGATTTAGAGCCACGACGATCTACCTATAGATGTTTTACCTCTCCTCTTTAGCATCTTTTCACATCATCAATGACCTTTACTCACTGTGCGGTAATCCTTCTGTACCAAGGATAACAAAATTCCTTACTCGCGAGGGTGACACGTAGTATAACGGGCACATACAGTCCCTTAAGCTTAACTTTGCTCACATTGCTTGCTTTAGGGAAGCGTTTTCCTGAATGACCATTCTCTAAATTTCTTATGAATCTTCTTTTGTTGTCTATCCTATTATCGCTGGAATGAAATCTGAAATTCGCATGATGCCGACCATTATCAAATTACTCAGTCCCTAATTCATGTTTAGTTTATCTTGTTCACCAGCCCATACTGATTTCTATTATTCTGGGGTCTAACTTTTCTTTCTGGTAGTTGCGTTGGAGTCATGAACTTTATTTCTCTAAGTGAGGATATGACTTTATGGCCTATACTCTTTTGTTGTCTTAAGGCATGTCTCCTCTCATCTTTTCCTTCACTTGATCATAGACTCTGTAATACTGTCATCTTTTTGATCTACCATTGTCATCCATGTATCATATATTACTCATAATGCTTTATTGACTCTTCTTATTTCCCGGTAACATTTATGTCTATCACTTATTCTGAAAACTTCGAACAAGACATTCTTTTGCTTTTAGCTCCCCTTGCTCCATCCATTGGCTCTTTGAATTGCCTAACATTCTTTTTCGACTAGGACGGAAACCACACTAAGATAATATTTATCCCTTCTAGGCTTTTAGTGCCTATCTTTGTAGTACTCATATCTGGTTGAACTATTTTAGAGTGCACCATCTGGGTGTCTCACAAGGAGATCTATTAGCACCTTTTTTATATCCTTCGAAAATGTTAACTAACGCAACCATTCCACCCACAATTTTGGGTTACTCTAACCCAAGCCAGATCCTGATATCTCGTCCTTCTCTTAAACTATATCTTGTTAGCTCTCATGGGGCATAAATGAGATGGATGTGGCCAATTGTGCATACCTCTGTTACTATTGAAGGTAACTCAAAATGTTTATATTTCTCTTCCTGAATTGTAGATAATGATCATCTTACTAACTGGGTATCTCATACCCTTCTTCATCTTGATTCTTTTACTTGTTGAAATTTGTATTTATCCTCTGAATCTCTCATTGTCTTTCACCATAGGGGTGGATAGATATTCTTGCCTTAAGGCTCCTTATCAAGAAGCTTACACCTTTCAGTACACACATGATCTGCTAAAGACCTCCCATTTACTCATCGTAAGCATCATACAAGAATCGAGTTCCTCTGACTCAGCTCTTCCACAGTTATATCTCTTACCAACCGTCTTTCCGGATATAGGTATTGTCTTATTACGAGTAATATTGAGTTTAGGAGTTTGAATTCTTACAACTGATCTCTACCACACGATCTAGAGTAAGAAGAAAGAGTGACAGTCCTAAATGACCTATAGCATCCTGCTTATAAGTGTGGTGCACAACACACCCATAAACAAGACTCTACTAGAAATGGCTTGTAGACTCCAAAGAACTGCTCTAATACCACTTTTGTCACGCCCCAAACCTGGGGGCGAGACCGGCACCCGGTGCCTCACCTATCCTTGCGTACCAACTTGCGACTAAGGGACTCTGAACATATAATCTAATACTTTGGTCATGGGCCACATTGCAAGACAATTTGTGAATGCTGACTAAAAATCAATATCAAGTTGCGCCGACAAGGCCGTCATAACTACTACAGCTAGCAAACCAACAAAATATACATACAAGGCTTACAAGCCCAACATAATGCACTAACTGACAGGATATGTCTACAAGCCTCTACTGATGGATGTGATGTGACCCGAATAGGGCCCTGACCTATCCATAACATATATACACAAGATATACATAAAACCCTGCAACTCCGAAGGATGTGGAGCTTACCGATCAAGATGAACTTGGGCAACACCTACTGAGGAGGTCTACCCGTCTATCTTTCTGAACATGCACGCATGAAATGCAGCGTCCCCAGAAAAAGAAACGTCAGTACGAAATAATGTACCGAGTATCTAAGGCAATAGAATAACTGAAAGCTGAAACTGAACTGATAATATAGTAACTGAAAGTAACAGGGAGTCAAAGATAATCTGAATATATGATCACCTGCTGATACTGGCTCATTTCTCTCAATATATTAAGTAAAATAGTTGCCCGGCCTTATAAGGCTCAGTATATATATATAATTGCTCTATTGTAGTAGGCTCGCTCATAGGCGCTCAGCCATACTAGGCTCTGTATCTCGGCCAATTGGGCTCGCTCATAGGCGCTCGGCCACAGTTTGCTCAGTATATAACTTACCATCTGATCATAGGTTTCCCAATAGGAGCCTGCCCACCGATTATAGCTCGATGGTAATGAAAAACTGTATATATAGGTTTTTTGCTCTCTTGACTGGAACAAGACAATACTCAATTGAATATGAAGTCTCGATAAGGGAGAATAATGTAACTTATGAGACTAGAAAAATGTACATAAATTCCGGAATATGAATTTCTCTTTATGCCTTGTTATCAAACTCATGTAGTTACGAGATCATGCAAAAATGAAGGAAGGGCTTAACCTTAACATACCTGGAGTAGGGAAAAATTCGTATGATATTCTTGAGAAAGATTGTACCATACTCCCTTAGAATTTTCAATTCACCCTTTATCTCATTGGCACGGAATCAACAAACAACATCATTCATATTTGGTATGGAAATATTTTCTCTTTGAATGATCCATTTTGACCAGCCACTCTCTCAATTCTTTTGTTCTCGATCTTTAGACATTAGGAAAATAAAACATATCACTAATGTAGGAAAGCTCTTATAGTGGGTGTGGCCCACTTATTAGATGAGCAATCCGCTTAATTCTCTAAATTTGCCACCTATGTAAGACATAATAGTCACATTAAAAGTGATGGGGATGCTGCCACATTGGAGATGTAATTCTTATCCAACCATTTGATTTAATTATCCACTAATCACTTGATTAACTTGTTAATCTTCCACTAACCAATAATTAATCAATTACCCACATAATTAAGAATTGTCTCAAATTACTCAAAATACTACTCACTTTAAACACACTTTATACACCTTACTATTATGGCCATATGGTATCTTGTATGGCATTAGTCTATAAATATCGGGTATTATAGCTTAGACCGTATTTTATCCCAAATCGCCAAATTTCGACGAAAACTTATTTATTCGATTCTCTTACCCTCCTACTTCCACGAATTTACTTATCAGTTGTTTAAAATTGCATAACACTTATAATATCAAAATAAATTTCATTCCCAAACTTACAACGATTAGATTACAACGAAACTTTAACATACGAAAATGCGGAATGTAACATCTCATTTTCGAGCTTTCGTCAATTTACTTATGGCAAAATTTCACGTACGAAAACATGGGGTGTAACATCAGCAATTAGTGTGCGACAACTGTACAATCCTGTCTATGAGCAACACCTTGCGTCTGAAATTGCCTGCATGTTTTAATTCAAAATCACATAGAGATCATGTCTATAGGGTTTAAGGTACTCAATTCCGAAACCGGATATGGACAGTTCCAATAAGATTTCATTCTTGAACAAAAATCCATTTTTTGATTTATTTCATCTATTCCATGATCAGGCCTGTTCGGACATACGGTTCCCGCGGAAGATCAAGTTGGTGAGCCGTGTGATGGGAAACCTTCCCGCACAGTTTGGAGAGCACTGAATTAGAATGAGAGGTTTACCACCACATCATTGCATGCAAGGGGAGCTCTCGCCGGTTGGGTTGGTCCGACCAAGAAAGGCATGGGACTTTTGGGCATTGCTTGGGCCGAGTGTTGTATGGCTACTGAAATTGATGATCTTTCTTTTTTTCCCCTTTCTTTGAACCTTGTTTTTAAGATATGAACTGAGTGCCATTTGATGAGTAACTGAGAACAAAGGAGAGGCTATAGTCCAACCATTTCCCGAATTTCAAGGGTGGGATTTTGTATTTTTTGGACGAAGTTATTTCATTGTCCCTTTTTTCCCTGATGGGTTTGACGCGCGTTCCTAGCTTTTCCGGAAACACTTTGGACCAGCTCAATCCAGGAAGTTCAGAGGGTAGGAGGTATGGAGAAAGGAAAGCATTTGAACTCATTATAGTGCGCATAAAGCAGGATAGCATTTTGCGCCCACATGTTTGAATTTGAGGGTAAAGAGCTCGCTTGTTATACGGGATCCGACGCATCCAACAGAGCAAAACAGTGTTCCATTCTTTTCGACGGCATCCTTCCGCATTGGCGGCGGCTACAGTAAGTAGATCGAGAGGTCGTTCTGCCCCTTGTCCCCGAATATGGGGAATATAGTAAAGTACCTTGCACCTATGAATGACTGCACTCGAGTAGGACCCCTTAATTAAATTCAAGTAGTTGTTTGTTTCCTATTCACTAGTACACTGCGCGCTACAACTAGCAGCCCCTTTACTAGGTTGGGAAAAGGCTAGCGCGCTAGCGCGCAACATCTGATTAAAAGCCAGCAACTTGTTAGGAGTCAGTTTTGGCTTGCCCCTTTCCTCTTATTAGTCAGATAGGTTTTCCACCCTATACAATGGGCTGCTTGCTGCTCGCCCCTATCTCTAAAGTGGCTTATGCAACAGCTTAACATGAAAATATGTTTCTCGTGTATTTGTTGTTTAAGCGTGGAGGCTAACTTGAGCCCTTAACTGTCTATATTTGAAGTCTAATAAATTTTTTGTATATCGCCTAGTTTTGACATTTCTAAGCAACTTAAGTGAGGTTTAAAACCACCCAAAAAATAGAGGTCCAATGCCTCCTAGACCATAGGTATGGGATGGGTAGTGCCCGCATAGGGCACGACCTATAATTGAATTAGAACGCTTTTAGGTAACAACTTTAACATAGTAATCGGGTAGCAGGAGATGATAGTTTGTGCACGCTGAATAATATGAGTAACACCCTACCTCTAGGGGTTACGAAATATTATTTATGTTGCACGGGGTGATCCTTTAGGCTAAAAAACTTAGGACTCCCCCCATCTTATTTCTCTTCTGTTTGAATCAAGTAGTTGTACTCGTCTATTCAAAATCTTTTTATAATAAAATTATAAAACTTTGTGCTCTCTATCCCTTTGTTTATCTGACTAATTCATATAATTCAAGTTCGGCCGGGACTCACAGTTGTGGACCTCGAAGAGCCTAACACCTTCTTTTAGAGGTAATTTCGAGCCCTTACCCGATATTTGGTAATGTACACTAGTTGAACCAGATTCACTTGCAAAATAGATGCCCTAACGCACCTTAAAAATCGTTAGGTGGCAAATCTTCTCTTTTAATACTTCCTTAAAAGAGTTGTCACATGTCGAAACCCGATTTCACGAGAAAAAGGGGTGTGATAGCATAGCGACTCTGCTTGGGATTCTTAGACTTTTACCCTAGCAAATTTGGCTTATATGAATTAGTCTTCTTTGATAAACGTGATTCCTTCTTATTTGATGCTACATGCACCTCCCTCCCCTATTCTCCCTTTATTTGAATACATGGTAATATGCAAATCCCTTCCCTTCTCCACCCTTCCTTGCTAAAATTGATCATAACATGCGTACCCCTTTTCCTAGTCATACTTATTTGCTCAAAGCTGCTCTTCTTTGGTTTTAAAATTGCTACATCATGTCTCTCCCCACCCTTACTCCCTTTCTTACTTCATTATATTCTCTATACTACACGCACTAACTTCTTCTTCTTTTCTTTCTTTTTACGTTCTTTATGTTTTATCTTAATACTGCATTTATTGTTTTCATATATTACTTGACAATGTGTTATTTATTCTTGCATAAAACATGATCCACATCATATTCCACTCATGACCAACTAATACCATAGCGGAACTTGATGAGTGTCCGCGCTCTTCCGAAATTACCTTTAAATTGGGAAGGCTTGTTTGCGGTAAACTAGTCGATCAGCAGTACACTCGATGGTTTCGTGCCTTTCCCTCTCAAGTTGTCCACTTGAGAGTACCAGTCTAGAACCTTCTAGAAACCTCGGTTCAATATCAACTGTGCATGCATCATGTCAAACCTAGTATTTGTTATAACGTTGTCCGCGTGATAATCCACTAAGATAAGCCTTGTCCAAAGTCTGACGGGATTCCCATAATCCCAATGGACACCATCACGTTATGTGCATTATTTGGAGAAAACATGCCGATATATTGATCATTAATGTGTAAATAGTCAGACCCGGAGTGGGGAAAAGCTAACTCTATTTGTGTTGCATAAAATGAGGCACGAAATCCCCAGGTTCGTCATGGTTCAAAACATCCCACCTTTGCTGCTTGATTGGTGGAAGAACCTCTCACCTAGTGATAATAATCATGTGAAAAGGGTCCTCGGAAATTTGCTCTCCTTATGGTTGGTAGATGAAATAGCAGGAGATGTCAAGACAGGGATTAATCTGACAAATAGGATTATAGACGACGTTGCAGAAGCACAAGTCAAGTATAAGATATTGCGCAAGAGGGTCTTCGAGTCCGAAGCTAGGCATTTAGAACAGCACAAAGTGGATATGGAAGAAATCAACAAATGGAAAGAAATCGCTACTAAACCAATAGAGAGGTTGGAATATTTGGATCAAGGGCTAATAGAACTTTAGGGGAAGATGAGGAAGAGGCTCTCGGATTGTCAAAACACGGAAGGCAATGAGGGAGGGCATCTAGCAAGGGCTTATCTACTATTGGACATGCACGACCTAGGGAACCTGAATGAAGGATCCAAGAAGGCCAAGCATGGAGAAGGTCCCTTTGGGACCAAGTAGATTAGGAAACAATGTCTTTACTGCTTTCTAGATACAATTAGATTTGATTGTAATAAGGAGAATGCCATTAGTGACTTTTCTCATTATTGTCGTTTTAGTAAGGATTTGGTTTGTTTTCGCATTAATGAAATGACACAGTTATTGGCATCAATTTTCTCCAAATCTATGTGCCGCTAAGGCTTACCTCGGGCCCAACGAGGTCCCTCAAATTAGGACGCACATTTATTACATACATGTTTAAATATCACAAACATTCTTTTAATACTCCATACTGACTTGGTTACCTTTTGTTTTTCTTTTCTTTTGTTTATTCCTATTCCCCAGGTTGGTTCGTGCATACTGGCATCGTTATCATATCACACCAGATCCAGAGGTCCTCCACCTCCACCTCCACCAAGTGATCCAAAAAATAAAGGAAAAGCCAAAATGGATGATATGAGCATTATTAGGAAAGACAATGCTTACCCATGCAGAGAATATTGAAACTTCAGATGGTCGGAGTACTCCGATGAAGAACGATTTGGTCTTACGTTTGGAAAAGAAAATATTGGAGCTACAAGGGGAGCTTGAGCAGGTCTGGAACTTGGCAAACCTTTCCCTCACCCTAAGTGTTCCCGACATTAACCAACAAAATGCCCAAAACCCGACACCTCCCCAAAATACACAGAACCAAAATCCGCAAAATCCTCCCACACCTCATCAATACGCCACACCTCTTCAAAACCATATCCTCCACCAGTAATACCCCTCCAATGCACCATCACCATCCAGCTCAGTATCCACAAACCACCACTTACCACACTCCCCAAAACGCACCACAACCTACTCCCGATCCCTAAAACTCAACCAACGACCACCACTATGCCCAAATTCCTAGAGTCCATCAGAGTAATCCCATATACGTGGAAACCTTACCCCATACCCCACAACAGACCCTATACATACCTGAATCTGCCGAGAAGGACCTGTTTATCAAGAACATCGTGGAAGAACTTAAGAAACTTACTGGCACAGTTCAAAGTGTCGAAGGGGGTAAAGGTATTAAGGGTTTGAATTATGAAGATTAGTGTATTTAGCCAGATGTAGAACTTCGAGAGGGTTACAAACCTCCTAAGTTTGAAATGTTTGATGGGACTTACAACCCGAAGGTGCACTTGAGAACGTATTATGACAAGCTTGTAGGGGTTGGCAAGGATGAAAGAATCTGCATGTTATAGTTCATGAGGAGCCTCACTGGAGACGCCCTGTCCTCGTACATCAGTCAAAACCCAAAGAAATGGGTTAATTGGGTAAGCATGGAATCAGATTTCGTGGATCGATTCAGGTTTAACATGAAAAATGCACCAGATGTTTTCTACATTCAGAATCTTAAGAAGAAGCCAACGGAAACTTTTCGCGAGTATGCTACTTGGTGGAAGTCTGAAGCTGCAAAAGTAAGGCCAGCACTGGAAGAAGAACAGATGAATAAGTTTTTTGTTAGGGCTCAAGATCCGCAATACTACGAAAGACTGATGGTTATTGAAAACCATAAATTTTTTGACATCATCAAGATAGGGGAAAGAATAGAAGAAGGTATCAAAAGCGGAATGGTGACAAATTTTGAAACACTCCAAGCCACAAATAAATCCTTACAGTCAGGAGGTATCTCCAAGAAGAAAGAAGTAGGGACAGTGATGGTAGCCCAAGGTCTAAAGTCTCCTCTTACATACCAAATACCCCTACCCACATATCAACCTTTACCTCCCAGATACCAATAACCTGCCGCCACTTACCATAATTATAAAACCCAACCAGTATACTACGACACACCACCAGCCCGCCAAGACTACCAAGAACCTAAACCAAATTTCGATTGTAGACTACCTAGACAATACACCCTAATTGCCGAACCCACAGAAAGCCTGTATGAGAGACTGAAGGTTGTCGTTATGGCAATCCCATTCCCGTTGTTGCTATGGAAACCTCCTCCCAATAGATTAACCCAAATATGACATGTTCCTATCACTCAAGCATGAAGGGTCATACTATTGATGAATGTCGCACTTTGAAGGATAAGATTCTGACATTAATTGACACCACAGTCATACAGGCAAAGGATGCTGCACCCAATGTCCGTAACAATCCTCTCCCGGATCACAGGGGTGAAGGGGTAAACGTGATAGAGAAAAATGAAGAATGGGACTCAGAAGGGTCGATTGGACTTATTCGATAAGGGGATAATCCTAAAACATCTCCAATCACTCTCACACCTATCGTGGTACAAACTCAAGCACTGATTGAGGTTGAGGTAGCCGCACCAACTTCGTTTGAGGTTGAAGTTACAACACCCTTCACCGTGATGGTAGCACCTACCCTGTCTTTTAAGTATAATGTTATACCTTGGAACTATGTTGCAGTAGAAAGAAGGAAAGGAAAGGCAAAATGGAAGAGACAGGTGCAGCTCAAGGCATGACTAGAATTGGTAGGGTTTATACACCCGAGCATTTGGGAGGAACAAGCAAAGTAGTCGCTTCTAAGCCACATGTCATTGAGACTGGCCCAGATGATCTTTGGAGAAAGGTGCAGGCGATATAATATTATGTGGTTGATCATTTGAACAAAACCCTACTCAAATATCCATTTTATCACTGTTGCAGAACTCCAAGACGCATAGGAATGCCTTGATGAAGGTGTTTAACGAAGCCTATGTACCCAATAACATTACCAAAGGATAGATGTACAACATGGTGGGACAATTGTTGGAAATCCACAAGATCACTTTTCATGAAGACGAGCTGCCACCAGAAAGGTTAAGTCACAATAGGGAATTGCATATCACATCGCAGTTTGAGGAAAAATTCATTGTCAGAGTTCTGATAGGCGGGAGTTCGAGTCTCAACATCTATCCACTAACTACTTTGAAAAGGTTGGGTAAAGGTCTGCACGAGATACGAGTAGAGAGTATGAACGTGAAAGCATTTGATGGGTCCCAAAGGGATACAATTGGGGAGACCAACCTCAGCCTACAGATGGGCCCAACCTTGTTTGATGTTGAGTTTCAAGTTTAGATATATCTACTACATACAATCTGTTGTTGGGACGACCTTGGATACATGTAGTCGGGGCAGTAGCTTCTACTCTGCATCAGGTCGTAAAGTTCGAGTGGAACCATCAGGAAGTAATTATCCATGGGGACGAAAGTAATCCCATTTACAACAACCAAATTGTTCCGGTCGTCGAGAATAGAAGGAAGTTGGGTGGAGAAACATACCATCACATCGAGCGTGTCAATGCAATTGAGAAAGACAAATGGTGGAGCAGTAAGATAGAAATCATATTGGCATGGATAGGTTATGAACCTGGCAAGGGTCTCGGCAAGAATCTCCAGGACATCACAAAATCGATACAGCTAAAGCATCACGGCACAATTTTTGGGCTCGGGTATGAATACACCTGGCACGTGTATCATAATTGGTCTCCGCCATGGTGTGGTCCTTATTACCCTCTAGAGCAACCAGTACTGTATTTGAGCCAGTAATTTCATCAAGCTGACATGATGTGGGGGTCCAAAGAAGATGAAATTCTATCCGGCATAAGTGATATGTTCCTGGATGATGAAGACATAGATTGCAGTGCGATAGTTAAGAAGGAGGAGGAGGAGGAGGAGGAGGAAGGCCTTATTATTCAGACAATGGAGAATAAGGATGTTCTCAAGAAATGGACTGTTTCACAATCAAGGGCTCGTCGAGTTCCTGGGTAGCCAGGCCATTAGCACTTTTATTTTTTTTTTAAACAATTTTATGGGCATTTAAAACATTTTCAGTATTTTGTTTTAAACGTTTTCATTTTGAAATAATTGCTTGAATCATTGAACTGAATTTGTTTGACGTTTTCAATATATATCAATGGATTTTTTTTTAGTATTTATTGTTATCCTTTACATTTTCTCTCTACAACATTATTATTACTTGTCCTGATGAACCTACCACTATGACATGTAATGCGACAACGTAACTGTAACGACTCGACCGGTCATTTTGAGAATTTGCACTTCACTTGATAGTTTGGGGGCACAAGTATCTCCGTATGATGTATTAGAACTTGTGTGCAAAATTTGAGTTCATTCCGAGTTGATTTGATATGTTTCGGCGTCGTTTCTTCAAGCATAAATGATATCATATTGAACAAATGAGCTCTGATTTCTTTTTTGATTGAAGCATTAGATTTGTATCGTAATTACAGACCCGTAGAAAAAAGAATCATCGGATTTGGATATCGTATGAGGATTTTATGGTCATTTTACTAAGAATTAGGTCGTCAGATTTTTCAGATAAATATTGGAATTGCCACTGGCGGCCTATTTAAAAATCTGCACTATTTGCAAATATTGAAACTAACATATCTTCTTCATTATAAGGACAAATTGAGTATTTCAAAAGCCTAACTTGACTAGAATTTCATAAGGAACCCATTGGAGGCATAAAAAGTGAGTTTCGAGATCGTTTGGCACAAGAAACAAGGTAGAATCTCTGGCAGAAAAAAATATATAAAATAAGGGTTTGTTCATTCGGTCATATATTGAGTTGGGGAGCTCGGATTTGGGTGATTTTGGAGGCGATTTTCACCATATAGATTGGGGTAAGTGTTCTCTACTAGATTTTGGTTATATTTCATGAGTCCATCTTCATTTTTGGAATATGATTGATGATTTCAAAGTGATATTGAGGGAGTTAAGGCTTGAGTTTTGGAGAGTTTGAGGTGAGGATTTGAGGGACCAAACGGAGTCCGATTTTGACGAATTTCATATGGTTAGACTCGGGAGAGAATGAGGTTTCTAATTCTATCATTTTTGATTGGTTTCGAAACATGGGTCCAGGGGCCAAATTTTGGCCGATTTCGGATTTTGGCATATCTTGTAGTTTTTATTGTGGAATTCGATTTGTTAGCCTATATTGATGGTATTAATATGATTATGGTTAGATTCGGAGATTTTGGAGACCAGTACAGAGACGAGGGCATCCCGGAGTAGAATTTTACGCTATTGAGGTAAGTATCTTGCCTAACCTTGTGTGGGGGACTTCCCCTTTGGATTTGAGTCCTCTGTGTTAATTTTAGCCCGTGCATGCGAGGTGATGAGTGCGTGCCCGATCTTATTTGTGAAAAGTTTGCCTTTAGGGTTCTTAGGTCCTTACGTTTATTAAGCGGGAAGTTTTCTGATATAATTGGGTTTCCTATATGCTAGTTTTACCTCTACATGATCTATATATGTTGTTAGCTTTTCTCTAACTCTTACTTGTTATTTGGATCTTATTTGCCTTAATTGAAGTGATTGCCTTCCTTAATGTTTTGATACTTCTTAATTGTGAGTTCATGTATGAATCTGTGCAAATATGCTACATGTTCAATTGTTGTGGTTGCCGGTGAAGTTATCACGTGCCTTACCTGCCTTGTTGTCCTTGTGAAGGTTGTTGTATTCCTTTGATTTTTTCGTGATTCTCTTGTTGTCGTGTACTCATACTCTTGGTAGTAGAAATTCTGGTAATTGAGTTGTGGATTGGTTGTTGTTGTTGATTTAAACTAATGTTTGGTGGGACCGGGTTGCGCGCCGCAACATGAGTAATAAGGGTAGACAGGTGGGATCGGGTTGGACGCTGCAATAGGATGAATAATGGTGACATATTGAGGAGCAATAAGGGAGGATTGGTGGGATCGGGATGCGCGCCATAACATATTAAATATTATTTACTGTTATTGTAATTGTTAAGGAGGAATAAGGGAGTGCTGGTGGGATAGGGTTGCGCGCCGCAACATATTAAATATTATTTATTATTATTGTAATTGTTAAGGAGGAATAAGGGAGGACTCGTGGGATCGGGTTGCACGCCGTAACATATTAAATATTATTTACTGTTATTGTAACTGTTAAGGAGGAATAAGGGAGAACTGGTGGGATTGGGTTGGGCGCTGAAACATATTAAATATTCTTACTGTTAATGTAATTGTTAAGGAGGAATAAGGGAGGATTGGTAGGATCGGGATGCACGAATCAATATATCTACTTATGCATTCCATTCTAACTGTGCAAGTTATTCGGTAGTTTTACATTCACTTAGGTATTGGTTATAGCTAGATACCTATAAGACCCTAGTTCATTTGTACAAGACTTTAATAAGTTGTATGTCGGGTTAATGACACACACACACACACACACATACACACACACACACACACACACACACACACACATATATATATATATATATATAATGTTAGTATAATTATTAAGGAGGAATAAGGGAGGATTGGTGGGATCAGGATGCACGCCGCATCAATATATCTACTTATGCGTTCATTTCTAACTGTGCAAGTTATTCGGTAGTTTTACATTTACTTAAGGATTGGTTATAGTTGGATACTGATAAGACCCTAGTTCATTTGTACAAGACTTTGATAATTCGTATTTCGGGTTATTGACATTGAGTTATTGACTTGCCGTTGGTCCTTGAATTCTTTTCCTGAAACTATTACTCTGGTGAATTTTTTTTCAAAGTAAATTCACTACATTAAATAATTTCCTCATGCCCTACTAAGTTGTTAGTAATATAGTGATTTAAAATAAAAGAATTAGTGTTATGCTACTTTATATGACCTTTTAAATTTGAACTCGTCGTTTGTGTGTGTGTATATATATATATATATATATTTAAATAATTCAAATTCCAATAATTGTTAATTTTATTTCAATTAGTTTCTCAATTAAATTTCCTTAACCCGTTTGAGATTTGATCTTACTTAAAAAAATGAATTTCTGTTAAGTTTTAATCTAATAAATCCTATTAAAGGCAATAGCTTATTTGATGTTGTATTTTATTTGAAAAGTTTATTTTCTTCATTCAAATGATTTTAAAAAAACAACTTCCTCTTTTCTCACTTATTTCCTAATTGGTTTAGAAACTAAAAATTTATTTTATGTTATATAAATGAGACTCCTTGGGCGTCTTAATTGCATTGGTTTCGGACATTATGTTCTGAGTAGTACGTGGATTTTTGTTGTGCAAAGTGAGATGGAAATATATGGACACAATGTGCCATGTGTGCTAAGGGTTCGGAAATTGAGATTTATGATATGAGACACCGAGGATTGAGATGGTCGGGATTGTATAATAGAAATGGTGTGATTGATTGAGTTAACATCGCCTTCTTCATTTGAGCACATTTTTACTTGTCTGTGTTCCAGCCATGTTAGTGTTAATTTACTTGGTTATCTTTCGTTACCATCCGTGTTTTCATTTTATTGTCTCTATTGTTGTAGTTTGATCTCTCTCTGCTACTGATATTACTTTGTTATCTTTATCTTGGTAGTTTGTTATCATATCCTGTTCAATCTATTTGACCAGTAGGTGTCTTGACTGTTCCTCGTCACTACTCCACAAAGTTTAGTCGTGATACTTACTGGGCACTACTGTGATGTGCTCATACTATACTTTTGTATATTTTTGTACAGATCCAGGTATTTGATTGTTAGTAGTTGTGTGGATCCTTGCTGTGGAGACTCATGATAAACATGTTGTTGCGATCGCATGTCTCGGAGTCACCTTCTATTGTACTTATTTCCATTGTTTCTTTTGTTTTGGAACAGTGATGTATTCATTTTGTACAACTACTCCTAGAAATACTTATGACTTGTACTACCGGTTTTGGGATTATAAATTGTTTAGAGATTTCTAGTTCGGAATTGTTCAAAGTTAGTAAATATTGTCGTTATTTCTATTAACGTTAGGCTTACCTAGTCTTAGAGACTAGGTGCCATCACGACTCCTTCGGAGGGATTTTGGGTTGTGACAGCAGCATAAGGATAGTGATTCAGAGGTTTTGGAAGAGGATATAATACCCGAGGAAATTGTTAGAGAAATAAAAAATTTTGAAAACAAGCCTAAGTCCAATTTGGATGAGACTGAAACAGTTAATTTGGGAGATTCCGAAACAGTCAAAGAAACTCGTGTAAGCATTCACCTATTGCCGTCAAAGAAATAAGAATAAATCCGGTTTTTGATCGAGTATGAGGATATTTTTGCATGGTCCTTTGATGATATGACCGGTTTAAGCACGTCTATAGTGGCTCATAAACTACCACCAACCCTATCTGTCCGCATGTAAAGCAGAAGCTCAGAAAGTTCAAGCGAGATGTGAGTCTGAAAATAAAATAGGAAGTCACCAAGCAGATCAAAGCTAAAGTTCTCAGAGTGGTTGAATGTCTAACTTGGTTGTCTAACATCGTGCTAGTTCTGAAGAAGGATGGGAAAGTCAGAGTATGTGTCGACAATCGGGATTAAGCAGAGCAAGTCCCAAAGATGATTTCCCGTTGCCCAATATACACATATTGATCGACAATTGTGCAAAGCTTGAACTCCAATCCTTTGTGGATTTCTTCTCGGGATATCATCAGATCTGGATGGATGAAGAGGATGCCAAAAAGACAGCCTTCATTACACCATGGGGAGTGTATTGCTACAAAATGATGCCCTTTGGCCTAAAGAATGCTAGAGCCACTTACATGAGAGTCATAACAACCATTTTCTATAACATGATACACAAGGAGATAGAGGTGTGCATGGACGACGTCATCATCAAATCCAAAAATGATACAGATCATATAACAGATTTGAGGAAATTCTTTGATCGACTTCAAAGGTCAATCTGAAACGGAATCCTGCACAATGTGCCTTTGGAGTCCCGGCTCGAAAGATGTTAGGGTTCATCGTCAGTCGTCGAGGAATTGAGCTAGACCCGTCAAAGGTCAAGGCTATCCAAGGCTCGCCAGCTCTAAAGAACAAGAATGATGTGATGAGCTTCTTAGGGTGTCTCAATTACATCAGCCATTTCATAGCACAATCAACTGTGATTTGTGAACCAATTTTCAAAATGTTGAAGAAAAATGCTGCAACAAGATGGACTGAAGAATGTCAGAAAGCCTTTGACAAAATCAAGGAATATTTGCCCACACCACTAGTCTTGGTCTCACCGGAACGTGGGAGACGTCTGCTACTCTATTTATCTGTACAAATAGGGCTTTCGGTTGTGTCTTGGGACAACACGATGAAACAGGAAGGAAGGAGCAGGCCATATAATATCTAAGTAAGAAGTTCACACCCTACGAAGCGCGGTATTCTTTGCTAGGAATGCACCTACTGCGCTCTAACATGGATAGCTCAAAAGTTGAGGCACTAGTCCAGTTCCTACACCACATATCTCATATCAAGGATGGATCCGCTAAAATACATCTTCCAGAAATCCATGCCTACAGGGAAGTTGGAAAAATGGCAGATACTACTGGGTGAGTTCGACATCATCTATGTAACTCAGAAGGCGGTCAAGGGACAAGCGTTGGCGGATCATCTGGCAGAAAATCCTGTAGGTGAGGAATATGAACCACTGAAAAATTATTTTCCCGATGAAGAGGTATTATTCATAGGAGAAGATATTACTAAAACCTATGATGATTGGAGAATGTTCTTCGATGGGGATGCAAATTTCAAAGGAGTTGGTATTGGAGCAGTTTTAGTATCAGAGACAGGTCAACACTATCCAGTATCCGCAAAGCTCAGGTTTCCATGCACCAAAAATATGGCAGAATATGAGGCTTGCATCTTGGGACTCAAGTTTGCCATTGACATGAACGTTCAGAAATTGTTAGTAGTTTGTGATTCAGACCTTTCGGTACATCAGGTTCTAGGAGAATGGGGTACAAAGAATACCAAAATATTGTCGTATCTATACTATGTACAAGAATTAATGAAGAGATCCACAAATATAGAGTTCAAAAATGTTCCGAGGATCCAAAATGAGTTCGCAGATGCATTGGCCACTCTATCTTCTATGATACAACACCCAGACAAAAATTTCATCGACCCTATTCCAGTAGGGATTCATAATCAGCCAGATTATTGTGCTCATGTTGAAGAGGAAACTGATAAAAATCCATGGTTCCATGACATCAAATACTATTTGGAAAAGGGAGAGTACCCGGAGCACGCAAATCATACTCAGAAACGCACACTCCGAAGATTATCCAAGATCTGGGGTTATTATGGTGTGTTGATGCCAAGGAAGCATCCAAATTTCTTGAAGAGATACATGCCGGAACTTGCGGACCACACATGAATGGTTTCGTCTTAGCTAAGAAGATATTAAGATCAAGATATTTCCGGATGACTTGGAAACGGATTGCATATAGTATGTCCAAAAATGCCATCAATGCCAAGTACATGCTGATATGATACGAGTGCCACCCAATGAACTCAATGCAACAAGTGAACCTTGGCCTTTCTCCGCCTGGGGGATGGATGTCATTAGTCCAATTGAACCCGTCGCGTCAAATGGGCACGGTTTCATTCTAGTGGCCATAAACTATTTCACGAAATGGGTTGAAGCCGCATCTTACAAGGCTATGACTAAGAAAGTAGTCGCAGATTTTGTTAGGGATTGTATTTTTTGTCGATTCAAGGTGCCGGAATCAATCATCGCCGAAAACATTTCCAACCTTAATAGTGATTTAATGAGATCCACGTATGAAACCTTCAAGATCAGGTATAAGAATTCCACAGCATACAGACCGCAAATAAATGGAGCTGTGGAAGCCGCCTACAAGAATATCAAGAAGATATTAAGGAAGATGGTAGATAATCAGAAACAATGGCACGAGAAATTACTATTTGCCTTACTGGGATATCGTACCATGGTTTGCACATCAACTGGAAAACTCCTTATTTACTGGTCGACGGTACTGAAGCTATCATTCCCACCGAAGTAAAAATTCCTTCTTTGATAATCATACAAGAAGCTGAACTCAGAGATGCAGAATGGTTACGAAGTAGCTATGAACAACTGGCTCTTATTGACGGGAAAAGAATGAATGCGGTCATCCTTACCAAAACAGAATGTCCAGAACTTTCAACAAAAGGGTCAGGCCTAGACAATTCTCACCGGGGATGTTGGTGATAAAGCGGACCTTCCCGCATCAAGATGAAGCCAAAAGGAAGTTTTCGCCCAACTAGCAAGGGGCCTACATGGTTCACAGAGTACTAACAAGAGGAGCACTCATAATTGTAGAAATGGACGGAGAAATTTGACAAAAACCTATTAACTCAAACGCAAGCAAAAGATATTATGTTTAGATTGTTTACAGTTTTTCATCTGATGTAGCTGAACTACGCTTGACCTGATTCCCGTTTAAGAGGGGATACATAGGCAGCCGTGTGGGTTCGGTCACATCTCAATAAAATATTCATTTTTTCCATGGTCATAAATTGGGGAAGAATTTGAGGACGACCCTCAAATTTCTAAAGCAAGGAAGTCGCAATGTCTCTAACAAGTGTCACAGTCATTGGTCCATCTAAATTACTTGATATCGCATACACTATTTTTCCAATAACTACATTCATCCAATGCATGCATACTTTTTCAAAAACTTTATCTTCATAAATAGCCAGATGCTGCTTGAGGTGTCTCAAACAGGATCTCAAGGCACAAGCAAAAGAAAACCAAGAAGATGAAAGAACGAATCAACCTTCCCCCACAAAACTCATAACTTTTTTCTTTGGATACTGGCATAGTAATATAACAATATATGCAGACACACCAGGTCATTATCTTCAAGACAGAAAATTATCTATCACAAGCACCTCCAGCTAAGAAATACCCTACTTTCTCACTATCACTCATTGTTTTCTTTGCATGAGGCTAAGCCCTGCCTCCTTAACTGTATAAGGCTAAGCACTGCCTTTCTTTGCATGAGACTAAGCATTGTCTCTTCTTCTTGCATGAGGATGAGCATTGCCTCCTCAACTTCACAAGGCTAAGCACTGCCTTCCTTTGCATTAGACTAAGCATTATCTCCTCTTTGCATGAGGCTAAGCATTTCCTCCCTAACTGCATAAGGCTAAGCACTGCCTTTTTCTTTGCATAAGACTAAGCATCGTCTCCTATTTTCATGAGGCTAAGCCCGGCCTCCTCAACTGCATAAGGCTAAGCACTGCCTTTCTTTGCATGAGACTAAGCATTGTCTCTTATTTTCATGAGGCTAAGAACTGCCTCCTTAAATGCATAAGGCTAAGCACTGCCTTTCCATGCGTCGAGACTAAGCACTGTCTCCTCTTCTTGCATGAGGCTAAGCATTGCCTCCTTAATTGTATAGGGCTAAGCACTGTCTTTCCTTGTATTGAGACTAAGCATTGTCTCCTCTTCTTGCATGAGGCTAAGAATTTCCTCCCTAATTGCATAAGGCCAAGCACTGTCTTTCCTTGTATCGAGACTAAGCACTATCTCCTCTTCTTGCATGAGTCCAAGCATTTCCTCCCTAATTGCATAAGGCTAAGCACTGCCTTTCCTTGCATCGAGACTAAGCATCGTCTCCTCTTCTTGCATGAGGCTAAGCACTACCTCGTCAATTGCTTAAGGTTAATCATTGCTTTATTGTCACGACCCTAAATCCTAAGTCGGTGCGTGATGGCGCCTATAATGGGATTAGGCTAGCCAACCCTTCCAGACTATCATAATATTTCATAATTTCCCAAAATTATCAGATTTTAAAATAGCAAAATGAGATGAACAATTCATACACTTCCCCAAAAAACCTAGAGTCCACTGTCATGAGCATCTAAAACCGAAAATACAATGTACAATGAGGTGACTTGCTACTACAAAGCCTGGAGTAAAAAAGACAAAAACTATGAACTAAGGAAGGAAATGAGGTGAGTTGGGGACGCTGAGCAGCTACCTCGATCATGGAACAACTCCAAGCACGTCTGGAAATCAACTAGTGGGATGGTCTGGTACTTGGATCTGCACACAGAGGTGCAGGGAGTAACGTGAGTACGCCAACTCAGTAAGTAATCAAAGTAACTAAAAGCTTGAATGCAGTGACGAGCATTTATAAATAATGTAAATCCATATAATGAATAACAGTGGAAATGAATAAATCAAGTCAGGAATCGACATTCCGAATATTTCTTAAAACTCCAGTTTCCATTTAAAAATCTCGCATAAAATCATTTGTCAAAAATTTATCATCAGAGGCTCAGTGTAAAGAAGAGCGAAAATAGCATTTTCATAAAATATAAGCCCCTCGGGCACAGTATCACTCACAATAACCTCTCGGGCAAGCCTCTCAGTCATTCGTGACTACACTATCAGTATCTCATGCTCTCACTTAAACACACGTACTCAGCAAGTACCATGAATACACATAACAATTGCGGCAGGCAGTCCGCTCCACTATATATATATATATATATAATGCTGCGGCGTGCAGCCCGATCTATATAATAGTCGACTGCACCCACTGGGGGTGTACAGACTCCGAAGGGGCTCCTACAGCCCAAGCGCTATATTTGTTGCGGTGTGCAACCCGATCCATATATATAACCTATAATGCTACGGCGTGCAGCCCGATCCATATGTAATATATAACATATATATCGTTGCGGCGTGCAGCCAAATCCATAACTATCCTCACATACTCGGCCCTCGGCCCGACTTAGTCATCCTCACAAGCCACTCGGGCAATTTATCTCAACTCACGGGACGCAACCCAAAATACTTCTCAGAGTTTAAAGCAGTGTGATAATAGTGAAAATAATAACAAGTGGTAAACATGACTGAGTTCACAGATGTTCTATCAGGATAGTGGTAGAATAGTGTAAAAGTGCCCCTAAGGGTCTAACAGGTCGGCACAAGGCCCCAAACATGGCTCACAGCCCATAAACAAGTATAAATTTGTAAAATACAGGATATCGCAAGGTTCCAAATCGAATACGCGGCTTAATAGTCGCTACGGGACGGACCAAGTCATGATCCCTATTGGTGCACGCCCACACACTCGTCACCTAGCATGTGCGTCACCTTATTTACCAAATCAATATCTAATAACGGGGTGGCATACCCTCAGGTTTAGAGTTACATTTGTTACTTACCTCAAAACAACCCAAAAGCTACTTTGCGATGCGCTTGCCCCTCGAATTGGCTCCCAAATGCTCCGAATCTAACCAAAATCGGATTAACATCATCAATATACGCTAATGGAACAAAACTCAATCGAAAGATATAAATTTTAACACAATTCTCGAAAGTTGGCCAAATACGAACCCCGGGCCCACGTCTTGGAATTTGATAAAATCACAAAACTAAAAATCCTCATTTCCTTAAGTCTACCCATACCAAATTTACCAAAATCCGACCTCAATTGCCAACTCAAATCACCAAAAGAATTTTCCTCCCATTTTTCCCAACTTTTCTACTTTAATTCCTCAGATTCAAAGCCTAATCCGTCACAAAATAACATATAAATGAGTTTTTAATCCGGGAAACTTACCTCCACTGAAGACTCTCAAATTCCTCCTTCAATTTGCTCCCAAACTAGCTCAACCCACATGCAAAAATGGAAGAAATGCCCAAAATTTCGCGGAGGCACCTATTTATACTTTCTGTCTAGTTAATTCGCACCTGCGGACCATTTTTTGTACCTGGGGACCCGCACCTGTAGTCCCAGGTGCGCACCTATGAAAATCCACTAAAAGTCCAATTCTCGCACCTGCGGTGCCTTACCCGCACTTGCGGCTTCGCAGGTGCGGCCCATGCCGCGCACCTACGAACTCCTCCAACCTGGCCTCTTTTCGCACCTGCGCAACGACCTTCGCACATGCGGCCATCGCACCTATGACTCTCTTTCCGCAGGTGCAGCCACACCAGCAACAATTTTTGCTGCAATTCCTAAGTCCAAACCTCCGTTAACCATCCGAAATCAATCCTGAGCCCCTCGGGGCCCCCAACCAAACATACCAACACATCCCATAACCTCATTCAAACTTAGTCGAGCCTTCGAAACACTGAAAACAACACAAAAACACTAAAATCACATCAAATTCAAGCCCATGAACTTTGAAACTTCTAAATTTCGCCAATGATGTCGAAACCAACAAAAACACATCTGATTAACCTGAAAATTTGCACACATATCCAAAATGACATTTCGGAACCTGCTCTAACCGTCTCAATTCCATTCCGACCTAGATAGCCTATTTTCCCCTCCGACCGGAAATCGCCAAAAACTAATTTTCTCCAATTCAAGCCTAAATCTATACCGAACATCAAAACTTTATTCTAAACACACTCCTAAGTCCCAAATCACCTAACGAAGCTATCCAAGCCATAAAACCCACATTCCGAGGTCGTTTACCAATAAGTCAACTCCCAATTGACTTTTTCAACTATTAAGTTAATTTAAGAGACTAAGTGTCTCTGTTCTCACCATGACCACTCCGAACCCGAATCAACCGAACCAACACAACATAAATAGGCTAAGCAACATATGATAAAGAAGAAACAGGGGAAACGGGCTAATACTCACGGAATGACCGGCTGGATCGTTACATCCTCCCCCTCTTAAACAAATATTCGTCCTCGAACGAGTCTAGAAACATACCTGGAGTCTTGAATAAATGAGGATATCTGCTCCACATCTCCCGCTCGGTCTCCCAGGTGGCATCCTCCACCGGTTGTCCTCTCCATTGAACCTTCACTGAAGCTATATCCTTAGACCTAAAAATTTCTGACCTGACGACCCAAAATAGCCATTGGCTCTACCTCATATGACATATCACCCTGAAGCTGAACCGTGCTGAAGTCCAAAACATTAGACGGGCCACCAACATACTTCCGGAGCATCGAAACATGGAACACCGGATGAATACTCAGTAAGCTGGGAGGCATGGCAAGCCTATAAGCCACCTCCCCAATCCTCTAAAGCACCTCAAAAGGCCCAATAAACCGGGGACTCAGCCTTCCACTCTTCCGAACCTCATAACACCCTTCATGGGTGATACCTTTAGCAACGCTTTCTCCCCAACCATGAAAAATACATCTCGGACCTTCCAACCTGTAAAACTCTTCTGCCTAGACTGCGTCGTGCGAAGCCGCTCCTGAATCAACTTCACCTTACCCAACGCATCCTGAACCAAGTCTGTGCCCAAAAGCCTAGCCTCACCCGGCACAAAACCTAGAGATATGCACCTACTACCATATAAAGTCTCATCCGGAGCCATCTGGATACTCGACCGATAACTATTATTATATTCAAACTCCGCTAGTGGAAGAAACTGGTCCCATGAACCCCGAAAATCAATGACACAGGCACGCAACATATCCTCCAAAATCTGAATAGTATGCTCCAACTGCCTGTCGGTCTGAGGATGAAATGATGTGCTTAACTCGACCTGAGTACCTAACTCCCTCTACACGGCCCTCCAAAAACTGAGATGTGAACTGAGTAACTCTGTCAGAAATGATAGAAACCGGAACCCCATGCAATTGGACAACCTCCCTAATGTAAATCTCAGCTAACCGCCCCGAAGAATAAGTAGTACCAACAGGAATGAAGTGCACGGACTTGGTTAGCCGATCCACAATAACCCATATAGCATCAAACCTCTTCGAAGTCTGTGGAAGTCCGACCACAAAGTCCATGGTGATTCACTCCCACTTCCACTCTGGAATATCTAATCTCTGAAGCAATCCACCTGATCTCTGGTGCTCATACTTGACCTGCTGACAGTTGAGACACCGAGCCACGAACTCAACAATATCCCTCTCCATCGGCCTCCACCAATAATGTTGTCTCATATCCTGATACATCTTTGCGGCACCTGGATGGATGGAATACCGCGAACTATGGGCCTCAACTAGAATCAAATCTCGAAGCCCACCACATTGTGCACGCAAAATCCGGCCATGTATCCTCATGACCCTATCATCACCAATAACCACATCCCTGGCATCATCGCGACGGACCATGTCCTAAAGAACGATCAAGTGTGGATCATCGTACTGGCGTGCTCTAATCTGATCATAAAGAGAAGACCTGGAGGCTACACAAGCCAATACCCGTGGGGGATCTGATAGATCCAATCTCACCAACTGACCCGCTAAAGCTTGAACATCAAGTGCTAAAGGTCGCTCTGCTATTGGAAGGTAGGCTAGACTTCCCAAACTCTCCGCTCTACGACTCAAAGCATCGGCCACTACATTGGCCTTCCTCGGATGATATAAAATAGTGAGGTCATAATCCTTGAGAAGCACCAACCATCTCCTCTGATGCAAATTCAGATCCTTCTGCTTAAGAAGATGCTGTAAACTACGATGATCAGTGAAAATCTCACAATGCACTCCATATAAATAATGATGCCAAATCATTCAAGGCGTGTACAATAGATGCTAGCTCAAGATCGTGCACTGGATAATTCTTCTCGTGCACCTTCAACTGTCTGGACGCGTAGGCAATCACCCTACCGTCCTGTATCAGAATCGCTCCAAGGCTAACTCTCGAGGCATCACAGTAAACTGTATAAGAACCTGAACCTATAGGCAAAACCAACACCGTAGCTGTAGTCAAAGCTGACTTGAGCTTCTAGAAGCTCTCCTCACACTCCTCAGACCACCTGAACTGAGCACCCTTCTGGGTCAGTCTGGTCATAGGTGCTGCAATAGATGAAAATCCCTATACGAATCGGTGATAGTACCCTGCCAAACCAAGGAAACTGCGAATCTTGGTAGCTAATGACGGTCTAGACCAGCTCTGCACCGCCTCTACCTTCTTCGGGTCAACCTGAATACCCTCACTGGACACCACGTGCCCCAAGAATGCTACTGAATCAAGCCAGAACTCACAGTTCGAAAATTTTGCATACAATCTCTTCTCTCTCAGGGTCTGAAGAACAACTCTCAAATGCTGCTCATGATCCTCCCAAGATCGGAAATATACCAAGATATCATCAATAAACATGATGACGAAAGAATACAGATAAGGCCGGAATACACTGTGCATCAAGTGCATAAAGGCTTCTGGGGCATTGGTCAGCCCGAATGACATAACCAGAAACTCATAATGACCATATCTAGTCCTAAAAGAAGTCTTCGGAACGTCTGGCCCCTGAATCTTCAACATATGATAGCCGGAACACAAGTCAATCTTGGAAAATACCCTGGCACCCTGCAATTGATCAAACAAGTCATCTATACGAGGCAAGGGATACCGGTTCTTCACCGTAACTCTATTCAGCTGCCGATAATCAACACACATACGCATAGAACCATCATTCTTCTTTACAAACAACATCGGTGCACCCCAAAGTGACACACTAGGCTGAATGAACCCCTTATTTAGTAGTTCCTGAATCTGCTCCTTTAATTCCTTTAGCTCCGCTGGTGCCATACGATAAGGTGGAATAGAAATAAGTTGAGTGCCTGGCACCAGGTCAATACCAAAATCAATGTCCCTGAGATGGCATGCCTGGCAGGTCTGCAGGAAACACGTCCGGAAAGTCACGGACCATAGGAATCGAATCAATAATGGGAGTCTCACCACTAACATCCCTCACAAAATCCAAACACGATAAACACCCTTCTCAACCATACGTTGAGCCTTCATGTAGGAAATCACCCTGCTAGGCACATACTCAGAAGAACCTCTCCACTCAACCCTCAGACATCCTGGCATAGCTAAGGTCACGGTCTTAGCGTGACAATCAAGAACAGCATGACACGGAGATAACCAATCCATGCCTAATATCACATCAAAATCGACCATGCTGAGCAACAGTAGGTCCACTCGGGTCTCCACACCCCCAATAGATATCACACACGACCGATACACATGGTCCACAATAACAGTATCGCCCACCGGAGTCGACACATGAACAAATGTAACTAAAGACTCACGGGGCATATCCAGAAAATAGGAAAAATATGAAGAAACATAGGAATATGTAGAACCAGGGTCAAATAAAGATAAAGCATCTCGGGAACAGACTGAGACAATAGCATCGGAGGCCATAGCATCTGGCCTGGCTGGGAAGGCATACATACGGGCCTGACCTCCACCTGCTCGACCTCCCCTTTTAGGGAAGCCTCTAGCTACTAACTACCACCCCTGGCTGTCTGGGTGGGTGGTGAAATAACTGGAGCTGAAGTCAAAGGCTGGCTCCTCAGCTGAGATGAGCCTCCAAGAAGATAAGGACATTGCCTCCTCATATGCCCGAACTCTCCACACTCATAACAACTCCCTGGAGCTGGAGACGGGGACTGAAAAGAACCCCTAGCACCAGAATGGCCACTATGAGAACCATGAACTGATGGTGCTCGAGCTGCACTCTAGGCTGGAAAGGCACCGAATGAAGAATGGCCCGGCTGAGAACCGTGGGGACCATACCCCGAAGATGCACCACTATAGGTTGGGCGGCCTGATCGAGGAGGCCTGAACGAACAGCCTCTACCATGCTGAATCTGCCCCCTGGAAGGAGCACCACTAGAACCACCCGATCCACGAGGCCTCTTAGCCTCCTTCTCTACCCGCTCCTGGCGGCGAACCAACTCAATATCACGAGCAATATCAACAACCTGCTCGAAGGTAGCACCTGATACTCTCTCACGAGTCATAAAAAGATGGAGCTGATAAGTGAGGTCATTCACGAACCTCCTAATCCTCTCCCTATCAGTAGGGACCAACTCGGTGGCATGATGAGTGATGCGAGACTAAATTGTATAGTTTAACATGTGATATACCTTACATTTTATGCGCATTAATGATAAAAATACACTTGTTATGTGCTTAATGGAGTTTATTTCATGTGTAGGTGAAGTGGAGATGGAAACGGAGCTAAA
>MDKJ01352382.1:0-12823 GCA_005239525.1 Nicotiana knightiana
GACCTATATGACGCCCAACTTGCCTAAAAAGAGGGTATCTTGGATTTTAGGAGCAACTTTTAAGGGAGAAGAAGCACAGAAGCAACGGGAAAGCTAGATACTTGATCCAATTCACTCAATACGAAAGTTTGGTTGAATTTGGGAATTGTAATGTCTTCTTGTTCTTCTAATACTCTTGTTTTGAATACTTTATTCTTTATGGAGTAATTCTCCTCAGGGTTGTTGACGGATGTTGTGAATTGATTATTGTTTTGGGATTTACTCTATGTTAATTGCTCAACTTCACTGAATGAGTTATTAATTGAATTGCAAGGTTTATTATAGTTTTACTTTAATCGAAAGAGAAGTTTGTTTCTATTTACTTTGTACCATCTTAATTGGGTTGATTTTACGCCTCTGCTAGGTAATCGAAAGAGCTTAAAGAGTTATCGATTTACCCATTTCAGGAGAAAGATCATTCATTCACTATTTTAGTGCATATATTCATAGAGCGTTTTATCCGGTTAGGTAAAGGAATCAAATTTATTCGGAAGAAGAATTAGGATCCCTGAAGTAGCCTGATCATCTATTGAAATCGGTAGAATCAATAGAAGTTAAGATTGACTCTAGCACAGAGTACCCAGAACAATAGTTGATCACATATCTTGTAATCTCCCTTACCTCTCTCATTGATATTCCTTTGTTATTACTAATCATTCGGGTATCACCAGTTTTTTACAGCTGATAATCTTAGTTTAGTTATAGCCAATAAATACATAAATCAAAAGGCTTATTATCCTGGATAGTGTTAAGCTGAAGAATTAATAGAACATTATTGAAACCAATCCTTGTGGAGACGATTTAATACTATACTATCTTTGACGATCGAGCCTAAGTTTATATGTCGGTTTTACGCTCGTTAAATTTGGCGTCATTGCCGGGGATTTGCGATTAATAGTGTTTAAATTAGTTTTCAATGCTAATTCAGGAACTACTTTATTTTATTTTCCTTTTTTACGCTCTTCTCATCTGTGTGCAGGAAACAGGTTAAGTTCACCAGTGTGTGACTCGATCCTCTTCAAAGGACTTGGTGCCATACGACCCAGAGTTAGACAAACAACTGAGGCAGTTGAATAGAGAGAAAGGATCGAGTAGATTGTTGTTGGGTCAACCTCCAACTCAATATAAAATGGTGAACAATGAAGAGATAGTAGACCTAGCTACCAGAGAGGCTGCTCAGCAACAGGAAGCACGGTTAGCGGTTGAACCGGCCCGTAGAATTGCTAATGAAATGATTGATGAGGATCGCAGACTCAATCCCAACCGAATTATCGAGGATGCATTTGAAAATGTAGGTCCTAGGCCTGGGAGATCACTAGGATATTATGCTAGACCAGTGTACAACCAACAACAGTCTAGTGTGAAGCCCCCACCCATCGATGCCAATAATTTTGAACTCAAACAGGGAGTCATCTTGACCATTCAAAATAATTGCATCTTCAGAGGCAAACACAATGAAGATCCCAACAACCATCTGATGGACTTTGATAAAATGATAAACACGTTCTGATACAATGGAGCAGCATAAGATGCTATATACCTCAGATCATTCTCGTTCTCGCTGAAGGATGATGCAAAACAGTGGCTGATAAGTTTGCCCACAGGGTCAATCCGTATGTGGGAGGAGATGAGTACCAAGTTTCTGGAAAAATATTTCTCGACTGCTAAGACGGAAAGGATGAGGAAGGAGATCCACAATTTCAACCAAGGCGAAGGAGAGACAGTTTTTGAAGCATGAGAAATATTTAAGGAGCTGATGCGGAGGTTCCCTCACAACGGAACGGAGCAATGGATGCAACTTCAGGACTTTTGGGACGGTTTAAATGCGTCATTAAGGAGATTTCTAAATAATGCAGTTGCAGGCCCTCTGATGAAGAAAACTCCAGAAGAGATTGTCACTCTCTTGAATGAACTATCTGAAGATGCAGATCAATGGTCCACAGACCAAGGGGATCGGAGAAAATCAGCAGGGGTGCACCAAGTAGAATCGTCTGTAGCAATGCAGGCCCAAATTGCAGCTATAGCTAAGGACATCAAGAAATTGACTATGGCTCAGGTGCAAACTCAACCATAGGTGGGTTGTGACGTTTGTGGGATGGGAAACCCTACACATGAGTTTCAAGCTACAGCTAAGGAGGTCAACGTTGTGGGAAATTTTAATAGAGGAAACTACCAAGGTCGGAACAGCTTTAATGCTATGGGTCAAAGACATCCAGGTTTTTCGTGGAGTTCACCTAATGGGAACTTGAACTCATGGCAGCAAAATAATCTCAAACCCCATGGTCAGGGACCACCAGGTTTTCAAAACCAGTAGAGGTAGAAATACTAGCCACCGCAGCCAAATCAGTGAAATATGGAAGATCTCATGAAGGCATTCATTAACAAAATAGACGAAAATTTTGAGACTCAAGGTCACGGCTATCCGGAACTAAGAAAGGCAAATGGGACAGATTGCAAATTTGTTGTCTGAGAGGGCTCCTGGGACTCTCCCCTCCGACACGGAAAATAACCCGAAGGAAACAATCAAAGTTGTATCTCTGAGAAGCGGAGGAGGAGGTAAACAAGCAAACTGAGACACCTGCAGAGGAAAAGAATGAAAACTAAATGAGCTAGAATAGCAAGGTGCAAAAAGAAATTGAAGAAAGTAGACATATGCTAGCTCTACTGTTCCCTCAAAAGATGAAGCGGGAGAAACTTGACAAGTATTTTGGGCGATTCTTGGAGATGCTCAAACAAATTTATGTGAACATTCCCTTCACATAGGTACTCACTCATATGCCCGCTTATGCAAAGTTCTTGAAGGAAATCCTGTCTAGCAAAGAAAATTAGAGGAGACAACAGTGGTCAAGCTGAATGCCCACTGCAGTGCCATATTGCAAAACAAAATTCCCTAAAAGTGTGGGGACCCAGGAAGCTTCACCATTTCATGCTCGTTGGGGAGTGAAAATTTCAACAAGGTCCTCTATGATTCAGGTGCGCCTATTAATTTAATGCCTCTGTCCGTATTCAGGAAATTGGAAGGTGAAATTGGAGTGATTAAATCAATACCATTGTCCCTACAACTGGATTACCATACCACCATTCTACCTGAGGGAATCATTGAAGATATTCTAGTGCGGGTGGACAAGTTTGTGTTCCCCGTAGACTTTATTGTGGTGGATATGGAGGTGAACAAGGAGGTATCTTTAATTCTAGGGAGGCCATTTTTGTTTACAGGTAGAGCCATCCTTGATATTTATGAGGGGCAGCTTATGCTTAGAGTGGGAACTGAGAAAGTGGTGTTTCAGATGAAGAGAATGATGAAATACCCCAGTGATGAGGTGTCTGCCTACTCATGTTTCAAGCTAGATATCATTGGGGAGGTTGCTGAGAAGTACAAGTTTGACAAGCTTGCGGGGGATACTCTAGAGAGGTGTATTACTCAGTCTAGCTTATTGGAGGATGAAGATCCTGAAATAAAGAAAGAGGCTGAAGCTCTTGAAACTGAGGATCAAGTGGTTGATGAGGAGGAACTAAAAGAGTAGGCTTCTAAGCCCATTGTGGAATTGAAAGTCCTCCCCACTCACTTGAAATATGCTTTTCTCGAAACTAACAATTTTCTTGTGATTATTTCTGCTGATTTGACAGGTACATAGGAGAAAAACCTGGTGGAGCTGTTTTCAAAGCACAAGAAGTCCATTGGTTGGAGCATAGCTCATATTCAAGGAATAAGTCTAGCCATAAGCATGCACAAATTATGTTGGAAGAAAATAACAAGCCAGTAGTGCAGCCTCAACGTAAGATGAACAAAAAATTGGAGAAGGTAGTGCATAAGGAGATCATCAAATTGTTAGATGCAGGAGTGATTTTTCCCCATCTATGATAGCCAGTGGACTAGTCCAGTGCAAATTGTACCCAAAAAGGGGGGAATGACAGTTCTTAAAAATGAAGATAGTGAATTCATCCCCACAAGAACAGTCACCTAATAAATATTGGTTTAGCATCCTTCTTCGTCATAAGTTAGCGGAGAGCAGCATGATCGGTGTAGACTATCACTTTGGAGCCCAACAAATAGGTTCGAAATTTTTCAAAAGCATAGACAATTACAAGCAGTTCTTGCTCCGTCACAGTGTAATTCATTTGTGCGCCATTGAGTGTCTTACATGCATAGTATATAGGGTGAAGACTATTTTTCTGTCATTGACCAAGTACCGCTCCAATAGCTACATCACTAGCGTCACACCTGAGTCCAAATGGAGGAGACCAATCGGATGTGACAATAATAGGTGTCGTGGTTAACCTTGCTTTCAATTCCTCAAAAGCTTTGAGGCACTTCTCATCAAAATCAAACTTTGCATCCTTTTCAAGGAGCTTGCACATGGGACTTGCAATTTTTGAGAAGTCTTTGATAAAACGCCTGTAAAAACCGGCATGCCCCAAAAAGCGTCGAACGCCTTTTACCGAAATGGAGGAGGAAGCTTGGAAATGATCTCTATCTTCGCCCGATCAACCTCTATGCCTTGCTTGGAAATTTTGTGTCCTAGAACAATACCCTCATCCACCATGAAGTGACATTTTCCACAATTTAGCACAAGGTTTGTTTCCTCACATATTTTGAGCACTTGCCTAAGGTTGTTAAGGCAATTCTCAAGGGAATCACCAACTACAGAAAAATCATCCATGAACACCTCTAAGAAATCCTCCACCATATCTGAGAAGATTGACATTATGCACCGTTGAAAGGTATCCAGGGCATTGCATAGCCCAAATGGCATCCAGCTAAAGGTAAAGGTCCCATACGGGCATGTGAATGTTGTCTTCTCTTGATCCTCTAAGGTGATGTTGATTTTGTTGTAGATGGAATAACCATCCAAGAAGCAATAAAATGACCTTCCCGCTAGCCAATCAAGCATTTTATCAATAAAAGGCATAGGGTAATGGTCTTTGCAAGTAGCACTATTGAGCTTCCGGTAGTCCATGCAAACTCTCCATCCGGTCACCGCACTCGTTGGTATGAGTTCATTTTTGTCGTTTTGAATCACGAGTATGCCTTCTTTCTTTGGCATACATTGCACGAGATCCACCCAAGGACTATCAGCAATGGGGTAGACAACCCCATCATCTAACCACTTTATGATTTCTTTCTTCACCACCTCTTTCATGGAAGGGTTCAACCTTCTTTGACACTCCATGCTAGGTTTTCTCTCTTGCTCCAATTGTATTTTGTGCTCATAAATTCCGGCGAGAATCCATCGTATATCCCCTATAGTCTACCCAATGCCTGTCTATTCTCCCTCAAGGTGTTGAATAAGGTTCAACATGCATATCATTCAACAAAGAAGAAACAATTATAGGTAGAGTTTCATTAGAGCCAAGAAATTTATACCTTAAGTGCGGTGGAAGTGGCTTGAACTCAAGTTGTGGTGGCTCGGTAATTGAAGGCATAGCGGGAGGGGTGACTCTATTCTCTAAGTCAAGAGAAAGCTTCTTTCATGCATAAGTGTAGGACCCAAGCCCTTCCAATGCATTCAGCAATTCCATGTATCCTTGATGGTAGGTTATAACTATGCATTTTGGCCACTATTTGTACTCTAATTCACTGCGCTTTACTAATATTTGAGCGTTAAATGGTATTAAATTGCTCTGACTATGTATTTTATGCTTTGCAGGAGCAATTTCGGGCTACAATGAGTTTAGGGAGCATTTTTTGAGCTAATATGGAGAGTTGAAGGCTACGTAAAAGCTTATGAAGTAATTTGGGATTTTGTTCGAGGATCGAAGGCTGTTAGCGCACTTAAAAAGAAGAACGAAGAAGAGTGCATAAAAATTTCCCAGATGCGCGGTCACCTGCCCAAGTGCGCGGTCGCGCACGTCCTTCCGAGAAAAAATATCCCACGGCTAAAATTGTAATTTCGGAGGCGACTTCCCTTGACCTATATGAAGTCCAACTCATCTAAAAAGAGGGTATCTTGGATTTTAAGAGCAACTTTTAAGGGAGATGAAGCACGGAAGCAACGGGAAAGCTAGATACTTGATCTAATTCACTCAATACGAAAGTTTGGTTGAATCTGGGAATTGTAATGTCTTCTTGTTATTCTAATACTCTTGTTTTGAATACTTTCTTCTTTATGGAGTAATTCTCCTCAGGGTTGTTGACGGATGTTGTGAATTGAGTTTTGGGATTTACTCTATGTTAATTGTTCAACTTTACTGAATGAGTTATTAATTGAATTGCAAGGTTTATTGTAGTTTTACTTTAATCGAAAGAGAAGTTTGTTTCTATTTACTTTGTACCATCTTAATTGGGTTGATTTTACGCCTCTACTAGGTAATCGAAAGAGCTTAAAGAGTTATCGATTTACCCATTTCAGGAGAATAACCGAGAGGTGTTCTTCAAAAGATCATTGATTCACTATTTTTGTGCATATATTCATAGAGCATTTTATCCGGTTAGCTAAAGGAATCAAATTTATTCGGAAGAAGAATTAGGATCCCTGAAGTAGCCTGATCATCTATTGAAATCGAAAGAATCAATAGAAGTTAAGATTTAATCTAGCACAGAGTACCCAGAACAATAGTCGATCACATATCTTGTAATCTCCCTTACCTCTCTCATTGATATTCCTTTGTTATTACTAATCATTCGGGTATCACCAATTTTTTACAGCTGATAATCTTAGTTTAGTTGTAGCCAATAAATACATAAATCAAAAGGTTTATTATCCTGGATAGTGTTAAGCTGAAGAATCAATAGAATATTATTGAAACCAATCCCTGTGGAGACGATTTAATATTATACTATCTTTGACTAGCAAGCCTAAGTTTATATATCGGTTTTACGCTCGTTAAATTTGGCGCCATTGTCGGGGATTGGCGATTAATAGTGTTTAAATTAGTTTTCAGTGCTAATTCAGGAACTACTTTATTTTATTTTCCTTTTTTACGCTCTTCTCATCTGTGTGCAGGCAACAGTTTAAGTTCACTGGTGTGTGACTCGATCCTCTTCAAAGGACTTGGTTCCATACGACCCAGAGTTAGACAAACACCTGAGGCAGTTGAAAAGAGAGAAAGGATCGAGTAGATTGTTTTTGGGTCAACCTCCAACTCAAGATAAAATGGTGAACAACGAAGAGCTAGTAGACTTAGCTACCATCAGCAACAGGAAGCACGGTTAGCGGCTGAACCAGCCCGTAGAATTGTTAATGAAATGATTGATGAGGATCGAAGACTCAATCCCAACCGAATTATCGAGGATGCATTTGAAAATGTAGGTCCTAGGCCTGGGAGATCACTAGGATATTATGCTAGACCAGTGTACAACCAACAACGGTCTAGTGTGCGGCCCCCACCCATCGATGCCAACAATTTTGAACTCAAACAGGAAGTCATCTAGACCATTCAGAATAATTGCATCTTCAAAGGCAAACCCAATGAAGATCCCAACAACCATCTGATGGACTTTGATGAAATTATACCCGTTCCGATATAATGGAGCAGCATTTGATGTTATATACCTCAGATCATTCTCGTTCTCGCTGAAGGATGTTGCAAAATAATGGCTGAGAAGTTTTCCCACAGGGTCAATACGTATGTGGGAGGATATGAGAACAAAGTTTCTGGAAAAATATTTCTCGGCTGCTAAGACGGAAAGGATGAGGAAGGAGATCCACAATTTCACCCAAGGCGAAGGAGAGACAGTGTTTGAAGCATGGGAAATATTTAAGGAGCTGCTGCGGAGGTTCCCTCACAATGAAACGGAGCAATGGATGCAACTTCAGGACTTTTGGGACGGTTTAAACGCGTCATTAAGGAGATTTCTAAATAGTGCAGTTGCAGGCCCTTTGATGAAGAAAACTCCAGAAGAGATTGTCACTCTCTTGAATGAACTATCTGAAGATGCAGATCAATGGTCCACATACCAAGGGGATCGGAGAAAATCAGCAGGGGTGCACCAAGTAGAATCGTCTGTAGCAGTGCAGGCCCAAATTGCAGCTATAGCTAAGGACATCATGCAATTGACTATGGCTCAGGTGCAAACTCAACCATAGGTGGGTTGTGACGTCTGTGGGATGGGACACCCTACACATGAGTGTCAATCTACAGTTGAGGAGGTCAACGTTGTGGGAAATTTTAATAGAGAAAACTACCAAGGTGGGAACAACTTTAATGCTATGGGTCAAAGACATCCAGGTTTTTCATGGAGTTCACCTAATGGGAACTTGAACTCATGGCAGCAAAATAATCTCAGACCCCATGGTCAGGAACCACTAGGTTTTCAGAACCAGTAGAGGTAGAAATACTAGCCACCACAGCCAAATCAGTCAAATATGGATGATCTCATGAACGCATTCATTAACAAAATAGGTAAAAAATTTGAACTCAAACAGGGAGTCATCTTGACCATTCAAAATAATTGCATCTTCAGAGGCAAACACAATGAAGATCCCAACAACCATCTGATGGACTTGGATAAAATGATAAACACGTTCTGATACAATGGAGCAGCATATGATGTTATATACCTCAGATCATTCTCGTTCTCGCTGAAGGATGATGCAAAACAGTGGCTGATAAGTTTGCCCACAGGGTCAATCCGTATGTGGGAGGAGATGAGTACCAAGTTTCTAGAAAAATATTTCTCGACTGCTAAGACGGAAAGGATGAGGAAGGAGATCCACAATTTCAACCAAGGCGAAGGAGAGACAGTGTTTGAAGCATGAGACATATTTAAGGAGCTGCTGCGGAGGTTCCCTCACAACGGAACGGAGCAATGGATGCAAATTCAGGACTTTTGGGATGGTTTAAACGTGTCATTAAGGAGATTTCTAAATCGTGCAGTTGCAGGCCCTCTGATGAAGAAAACTCCAGAAGATATTGTCACTCTCTTGAATGAACTATCTGAAGATGTAGATCAATGCTCCACAGACCAAGGGGATCGGAGAAAATCAGCAGGGGTGAACCAAGTAGAATCGTCTGTAGAAATGCAGGCCCAAATTGCAGCTATAGCTAAGGACATCAAGAAATTGACTATGGTTCAGGTGCAAAGTCAACCACAGGTGGGTTGTAACGTCTGTGGGATGGGACACCCTACACATTAGTGTCAAGCTACAGCTGAGGAGGTCAACGCTGTGGCAAATTTTAATAGAGGAAACTACCAAGGTGGGAACAACTTTAATGCTATGGGTCAAAGACATACAGGTTTTTCGTGGAGTTCACCTAATGGGAACTTGAACTCATGGAAGCAAAATAATATCAGACCCCATGGTCAGGGACCACTAAGTTTTCAAAACCAGCAGAGGTAGAAATACTAGCCACCACAGCCAAATCAGTCAAATATGGAATATCTCATGAAGGCATTCATTAACAAAATAGACAAAAATTTTGAGACTCAGGGTCACGGCTATCCGGAACTTAGAAAGGCAAATGGGACAGATTGTAAATGTGTTGTCTGAGATGGCTCCTAGGACTCTCCCCTCCGACACGGAAAAGAACCCGAAGGAAACAATCAAAGTTGTATCTCTGAGAAGCAGAAAAGCATTGACTCACCCAATAGTGAAGGCTAAATCGGAGGTGGTCAACAATTAAACTGAGACACCTGCAGAGGAAAAGAATGAATAGTAAAAGAGCCAGAATAGCGAGGTGCAAAAAGAAATTGAAGAAAGTAGACATATGCTAGCTCTACTGTTCCCTCAAAAGATGAAGCGGGAGAAACTTGACAAGTATTTTGGGAGATTCTTGGAGATGCTCAAACAACTTTATGTGAACACTCCCTTCACATAGGTACTCGCTCATATGCCCGCTTATGCAAAGTTCTTGAAGGAAATCCTGTCTAGTAAAGAAAATTAAAGGAGATAACAGTGGTCAAGCTAAATTCCCACTGCAGTGCCATATTGCAAAACAAAATTCCCTAAAAGTGTGGGGACCCAAGAAGCTTCACCATCCCATACTCGTTGGAGAGTGAAAATTTCAATAAGGTCCTCTATGATTCAGGTGCGTCTATTAATTTAATGCTTCTGTCCGTATTCAGGAAATTGGAAGGTGAACTTCGAGTGATCAAATCAATACCAGTGTCCCTAACACTGGATGACCATACCACCATTCTACTTGAGGGAATCATTGAAGATATTCTAGTGCGGGTGGACAAGTTTGTGTTCCCCGTAGACTTTATTGTGGTGGATATGGAGGTGAACAAGGAGGTGCCTTTAATTCTAGGGAGTCCATTTTTGTGTACAGGTAGAGCCATCCTTAATATTTATGAGGGGCAGCTTAAGCTTAGAGTGGGAACTGAGAAAGTGGTGTCCCAGATGAAGAGAATGATTAAATACCCCAGTGATGAGGTGTCTGCCTACTCATGTTTCAAGCTAGATGTCATTGGGGAGGTTGCTGAGAAGTACAAGTTTGACAATCTTGTGGGGGATACTCTAGAGAGGTGTATTACTCAGTCGAGCTTAGTGGAGGATGAAGATCCTGAAATAAATAAAGAGGCTGAAGCTCTTGAAACTGGGGATCAAGTGGTTGATGAGGAGGAACTAAAAGAGTAGGCTTCTACGCCCATTGTGTAATTGAAAGTCCTCCCCACTCACTTGAAATATGCTTTTCTCGAAACTAACAATTTTCCTGTGATTATTTCTGCTGATTTGACAGGTACATAGGAGAAAAAATTGGTGGAACTGTTGTCAAAGCACAAGAAGGCCATTGGTTGGAGCATAGCTCATATTCAAGGAATCAGTCTAGCCATAAGCATGCACAAAATTCTGTTGGAAGAAAATAAGAAGCCAGTAGTGCAGCCTCAACGCAAGATGAACAAAAATTTTGAGGAGGTAGTGCATAAGGAGATCATCAAATAGTTAGATGCAGGAGTGATTTTTCCCCATCTATGATAGCCAGTGGACTAGTTCAGTACAAATTGTACCCAAAAAGGGGGGGGAATTACAGTGGTGAAAAATGAAGATAATGAATTCATCCCCACAAGAACAGTCACCTAATCAATATTGGTTTAGCATCTTTCTTCGTCATAAGGTAGCGGAGAGCAGCATGATCTGTGTAGGCTATCACTTTGGAGCCCAACAAATAGGCTCGAAATTTTTCAAAAGCATAGACAATAGCAAGCAGTTCTTGCTCCGTCACACTGTAATTCATTTGTGCGCCATTGAGTGTCTTGCTTGCATAGTATACAGGGTGAAGAATATAGTTATGTCATTGACCAAGTACCGCTCTAATAGCTAAACCACTGGCATCACACATGAGTCCAAATGGAGGAGACCAATCGGATGTGACAATAATAGGTGTCATGGTGAACCTTTCTTTCAATTCCTCAAAAGCTTTGAGACACTTCTCATCAAAATCAAACTTTGCATCCTTTTCAAGGAGCTTGCACATGGACTTGCAATTTTTGAGAAGTCTTTGATAAATCGCCTGTAAAAATCGGTATGCCCCAAAAAGCGTCGAACGCCTTTTACCGAAGTGGAGGAGGAAGCTTGGAAATGATCTCTATCTTCGCCCGATCAACCTCTATGCCTTGCTTGGAAATTTAGTGGCCTAGAACAATACCCTCATCCACCATGAAGTGACATTTTCCACAATTTAGCACAAGGTTTGTTTCCTTACATATTTTTAGCACTTGCCTAAGGTTGTTAAGGCAATGCTCAAAGGAATCACCAACTACAGAAAAATCATCCATGAACACCTCTAAGAAATCCTCCACCATGTCCGAAAAGATTGACATCATGCACCGTTGAAAGGTAGCCAGGGCATTGCATAGCCTAAATGGCATCCAGCTAAAGGCAAAGGTCCCAAACGGGAATGTGAATGTTGTCTTCTCTTGATCCTCTAACGCGAGATTGATTTGGTTGTAGATGGAATAACCATCCAAGAAGCAATAAAATGACCTTCCCGCTAGCCAATCAAGCATTTGATCAATAAAAGGCATAGGTTAATGGTCTTTGCAAGTAGCACTATTGAGCTTCCGGTAGTCCATTCAAACTCCCTATCCGGTCACCGTCCTCGCTGGGATGAGTTCATTTTTGTCGTTTTGAATCACGATCACGCCTTCTTTCTTTGGCATTCATTGCACGAGATTCACCCAAGGACTATCGGCATTGCAGTAGACAACCCCATCATCTAACCACTTTATGATTTCTTTCTTCACCACCTCTTGTATGGAAGGGTTCACCCTTCTTTGACGCTCCGTGCTAGGTTTTCTCTCTTGCTCCAGTTGTATTCTGTGCTCATAAATTCCGGCGGGAATCCCTCGGATATACGCTATAGTCTACTCAATGCATGTCTATGCTCCCTCAAGGTGTTCGATAAGGTTCAACATGCATATCATTCAACAAAGAAGAAACAATTACAGGTAGAGTTTCATTAGAGCCAAGAAATTTATACCTTAAATGCGGTGAAAGTAGCTTGAACTCAAGTTGTGGCGGCTCGGTAATTGAAGGCTTAGCGGGAGGGGTGACTCTGTTCTCTAAGTCAAGAGAAAGCTTCTTTCATGCATAAGTGTAGGACCCAAGCCCTTCCAATGCATTCAGCAATTCCATGTATCCTTGATGGTAGGTTATAACTGTGTATTTTGGCCACTATTTGTACTCTAATTCGCTGCACTTTACTAATATTTGAGCGTTAAATGGTATTAAATTGCTCTGACTATATATTTTATGCTTTGCAGGAGCAATTTCGGGCTACAATGAGTTTAGGGAGCGTTTTTTTAGCTAATATGGAGAGTTGAAGGCTACGTAAAAGCTTATGGAGTAATTTGGGATTTTGTTCGGGGATCGAAGGTTGTTAGCGCACTTAAAAAGAAGAA